>JAVYIG010004589.1:0-157625 GCA_035222895.1 Strongylocentrotus droebachiensis | reverse complement strand
TCATCACGTATTAATAGTCAAAACATATTCTTTCACATGATTGGTAATAAGAGCTTCCATTTCATTTTTTGAGAGGGGGGTGTTTCCAAAACTGGTCTTTACCTTTAATGGAGCATTTCAGGAGGAAGGAAGAAAGGAATCCAAAAATGAATTATAAATTCATGTACTGAATCTGTAGTAGAGCAGTTTTCATTAGTAGTTTTCATCCTGTAAAAATTCGATGTTCTTGTTTATTTGGGTCATTAGTTTTCGCCCTCATCTAGATAGAAGCATATAAGTGTCCATGCAGCATGAGTTTGCATGGTTTCTGAAATTCAGGGTATGCCATAAAGGATGTGGAGACTTAAAGAGAAATCTACCTTGGACTGTGAATGGTTTTTATTAAAAGCAGAAGAATGTACGTGTATAAACATGCAGATGAGCAGATCAGTGAAAGTGTGCAGAAAATCTGACAAAGAATAAAAAAAGAGTTCTTGATTTTGACGTTGTAGTCAGTCAATGTTAGAGTACCTTTTAAGCACCTCTCCATTTGCTTAATACTGAAAATCCTGTACATTTCCATTGTTATGGTATCAAATGAATATACATGGAGATCTTTTTCATAGAGGAGGGGTATAGAAACACATGTGTAATAGTATGGGCAATGGTATAATTAAATATTTCCTTTGGAGAAAAAAAGAAAGACATTTGTTAGATTTATGGACAACAAATGGAGACATGCTCAAAATGATATACCACAGAGTTGCCAATTCCCTTTTGATTGATTACAACTTCTAAAAATCATAAATTTCGTACTGTTTATTTGATTTTCCTAATTTTATTTTACTTATATGCCTCTCACATGTACCTGCTTTTAATGAAATGTATTTATTTTGGGGTTGGATTTTGTCGTAAAGTCGAGCTGCCAATCACCCATGCACCCTTCCCATCCTCCTCCCCTTCTATAGAAATACAAATTTCTTTCTTGCATGAACTTCAGAATGTAGGTAATATCTGTGTTGAATGATGGGTTTGGGTAGGGACCTCGGTAGGAGGTTAACACCCATTCCTACATGTAGCAAAAAGAACTTCACATCATTTCTACTACCTTTGTTGTGTGCAGCTATGTGTACCTTTTTGTCACACTAGTATTGTCAATGATTTTCATGGAAAATAAAGTGGTTTCCTGCATCATATTTGAATTTCATGAAAATTTCTTATAGTTGTACATGTTTAAATTGAATGACTATATTGGCATTTTAGGCAATTAGTCTCAATTTTTTCCCCATAACACCGATCATTTTGAGGCAAAATGTTCTTATTGGTAGGATGCAAGCCATATATCTCATCACTGCTTTCTTTTTGGTGTGTATTGTTTTTACTTCTTTTGAAATCAGTGGTATTATCTTTAAAGGGAAATCCTACCTTGATAGAGAACTACTCTAAGAGGCGGAAAGCAGGAAAATCAGAGAAGTAGACTCTTGAAATTTTGAATGAAATCAGACGAAACATGACAAAGTTATGCACTTTTAGCTCACCTTAGCAAAAGGTGAGCTAAAAACTCTGATTTTTCTGCTTTCATACAAATGAACTTATTACAAGGGCTGGATTGTCCTTTAATGTTCCCAATCGCTGGTAGAAGATTATGTGAATTATTTAGATACAAGCATCATAACAAGTGTATTTCTTTTGCTTTTCAAATGTCTCATCTCTGCTATGAATTGACATCACTCTTTGATATGCATTGTATGTGGTGAAGATGGTAGTGATGGTCATCCAGTTCATTATACACCAAATTATTCTACACCTGATCAGGTAAGAGCTCTCAAAGATTAGTATCAATGTTATTCTAATCGTCATCATTTACAATTTTCAGTTAATTTTTGTTTGTATTATCAGTGTCAATATCATTGCATTTGAATTCCATCAATATGTATGTGTACCATTGTTTTTATTGTGATTATAATGGTATCATATCTTATCATCAACATGAATCTTTATTATCACAATCATTATCAACATCATCATAATCATTGTCATCGTTATCAATATCATCATCAACAACATCATCATCATCATCATCATCATCATCATCATCATCATCATCATCATCATCATCATCATCATCATCACCATCATCATCATCATCATCAGTCACACCAGTCACTACTTTTAATACTACTATTACTACTTTTATTATCATGATATTTTTACTATTATTTATTATAATGGTATCTTATCTTATCATCAACATGAATCTTTATTATCACAATCATTATCAACATCATCATAATCATTGTCATCGTTATCAATATCATCATCATCAACAACATCATCATCATCATCATCATCATCATCATCATCATCATCATCACCATCATCATCATCATCAGTCACACCAGTCACTACTCTTACTACTACTATTACTACTTTTCTTATCATGATATTTTTACTATTATTTATTAATATTATTATCATTACCATTATTATCATTATTATTATTATTATAACTGTTACTATTACTATTACTATTAATATTATTACAATTACTATTATTATCAATATTATCAACATGATATTTTCTCTTTTTTCACCCAGATATTAATCTACTTTGTGAGCATTGAGTTTGGTCACATCCCCGGCATGCAGGGTCTTTTTGTAGCTTGCTTATTTGCTGGCACTTTGAGGTAAACAATAGGCTAGTAAATAAAACAATGAGTTAAACATTTGTGGTTTGGGAATAGTTAATTAAATATGGGCATGTTCACACATGATGCAAAAAACTAAAACATTAAAAGTTTTGGAAACACCCCCCTTTCAAAAAATGAAATGGAAGCTCTTATTACCAATCATGTGAAAGAATATGTTTTGACTAATACGTAATGATACAAATTTTGCCAAGAAACCGCCTACTAATTGATATATTTGGTAAAATATTATATCTATATCGGCCTGATAGATATCGCGCATGTGTCGTGTAGTCCCATATACATCTTTCTGTGTACAGTGCTTGTAACTTTACCAAGATTGGGTCAAATTTCTTATAATTTTGATGATTCCAGAACCTTGCAGTACACATCAATACTTATATGCTAGATGATCAACCTTTTCTGATAGATTCCACAAGGTTTCTTTCACAATGCAATCGCATGACCATAACTGGTCTTTATCTTTAAGTGAAAACAAATGGCAAGTGGGGATAATAAAAAAAAGGAGCTAGGCGCAATAAAGGTCCTATGCCTCCTCTCTGTGTCTTATTAGATGTAAGGGCCCATGGCATAAAAGTTACCATTGATAGTAACTATGCCAACAATATTAACTATCATAGCAACATCACATTAACAGCCAATCAAATCAAAGTTTCCATGGAAGTTACCGTCAATGGCAAAGTTACCATCAATGATACATTTTATGCAACGGGCCCTGCTGAAGTGTGAAGTGTACTATTACACTTCTGTCATAACCAAAAGAATAACCAAATAGGTAACTCAACATATTTACCCATATGTGAACAGGCCTCTAGTAAACAAAATTTATATATTCTGATGTATATTCACTATACCATTAGTATTCAACATGAAATAATTTAGACATTTGCAAATGTAAATTTTGTATTGATTTCTGAAATATCATACATGTATATCAACATGCTGCATTATATGTACTATGTGATAAGTACTGTTTAAGCTATTAATTTTGGTAAATTTTGCTAATTGAGACAGCAATAACATGTGTTATACGTAGGCTGTGTTCCATCAAACCAACAACTTTCAAAAAAATCTGTGTCTCTGTCTTCTGCAAAAATATCTGTATGCAAATATTTGTTATATTGCAGTAGTTTATTCCTTGTTCCTTACTCTCAGCTGACTGGATATTCTGTCAGAAAGCGATGTACTGCATGTACACTTGACACATTTTCTGATATAATTCTGTATTTTATTAGCTAAATATTGATAACTTTGTTGCTATGAGTTTGTAGCGGCAGAAGCAGCATTGTAAATGGAGTCCCATATATGTGCATTGTGATGTATGTTCTTACATGACGAGATAGTGGACATGACAAGAAAATATGTTCATTCCAATGACCTTGTTACATCCAGTTTCCCCTGAGAAAAAGAGGGAGAGATACAAGCACATGCAATATGGGTTCTCTTAATTTTTTCCCCTCTTTTTCTTAAAATTGAATGGTTGTGAATGATACATTTGATGGCTTTCCCATTCTCTGCAGTACTGTAGCATCTGGTCTGAATGCCTTGGCTGCCGTGACCCTGGTAGACATTGTGAAACCATGGCGACATTGGAGGACGGGTCAAGCAGAGTCTGTTGGACTAGGGACAGCTGTTGTCGATCCCGCACAAGATTTTAAAGACACAGTGCTTTCAAAAGTACTCAGTAAGTATTCTTCATATGTACATGTATGTAGCCTGCTGACTAGCGCTGTATCAAAACTTTGAAGTAACCACTATTGTTTCATAGGACAATGATGCCCTTTCCTGTTCATTTCTTGATATGAAAAATTGAATATTTACATGTCCGGCTGCCCCCATTACTAAACAAATTTTGGCATTTCAATGCTGGAATGACTTTTAAACTACAAAATATCAAGAAGGAAGAAATAGAGCTTTATATGTGTACATGCAGGTGAAATAAGATTTAGATATATAGAAAAATAAAGGACACTAAACAAAGTTTCAAGCTAAGTTATAATTTGGTTAGTAAAGTTGATGTTCCAGATCTCATAGAAATTGGTAAAATTTCCACATAGGCTATAATGCATGTGAAGGTAATTGCTTAAAATGCAGTGAAAAATATCAAAATTGTGTATGATGAAGGGGATTTAACTGAAAAGTATGGGCTGGTAGTATGACAGTGCCCTCTGAAAACACTTTTAACTGTGTTTTTATTTTGTTTGTGACAGCCTTTGTATATGGAGCTGGCTCCATAGGTCTCGCATTTGTCGCCAGCAAGATGGGTTCACTGGTTCAGATGGCTAATACTGTACTAGGAGCGTTGGGAGGGCCCATCCTGGGTGTGTTTACATTAGGACTTCTCTACAAGAGATCTAACACTGGGTAAGAGTATAGTATAAACTACTCCCTTAGACTCCTCTGCCAAACTCTCCCCCCCCCCCCCCCCCCCTTCCTGAAAAAAGTTTGTATTAAACAAATTATATTAAAAAAATTGGAAATTTGAATCATCCCAAATGTTTTATTTTTTTCTGTTGTATGACATGTTGCCCCCTCACCCCCATTACACTGGTTGTAATTAGGACACTAATTGTATATATGAATAGCTCAAACAATCATTTGTAATTGGTTATGGTCATTAAGTTTGCTCTGAGATCTTCTTCACAGGTTGTCAACCGTTGCACTCAGAAATTAAACTGCTATGTAAAAGGAAATATGCTTTTAGTATTCATTTTAATATTTGTTACCTTTGTTTAATATGGGTATTTGATGATGATGGTTGTGATAATGATGGTGATGTTGATGGTGATAATAATTATAATAACAATAATACTTTTACATATAATAATAAACTGTGTACCACTATTTAGGATAATAATACTGATAATAATAATAATAGTGATGATGATGATGATAACAGAAATGCTTGTAAATAATACTACTAATAATGATGATAATAATAGTGATGATTATGAGGATGATAATGGTGACCATCATCATGATAATAAAGTTAATAACACATGTCAAATACAGAAACGTATAAATGTAACAAATCAGTGCCACTTTGAGGTGCTTCCTTTTTCATATCGTGTAACTTCTTTCTTCTCTTGTTTGAATTTCTTGTGTTGTGAACAGTGGTGCATTGATAGGCATGTTGGTAGGAACATACATCAGTCTTTGGATAACAATAGGAGCTTTAACACATCAAGGGGAAGATAATTATGTACAGCAAGATGCATTCTGGTTATACCGGGTGAGTTCAACTCAAAGATCTTATTTTATTATATTTTATTACTGCTAAACATTAACCCTTCAAAAATAGTTTGTAAATTCAAGTATGAACGATTATATCTCCCTTGTCTTGGCAGAACCATTGCCATGTTTAGCTTCATTAGAAAGTGAGTTTATTCCTCTTTAAAATGATACCCCATATTTTATGATTTTTCAGTCATGGAATGTGCAGTACATCAAAATAAGGGGCAAGGTCAAAAATGAAAAGTTGCAAAATGCAATGCTCTTGTTCAGCTGGGCATTCTTCTTTCTATGAAGAGTGTAGGAATGATGTGTTTTCAGATTCATCTTGAAAATAAATAAAAAACGTGCTGCAACTTCTTTTTGGAGATCTCCAGCTTTGAGTTGCCTATTGCCTGAGCCTTTTCACCATTTGTTAACCTAGGCATGATGCTTCAGAAAGTTGATGATCAAACAGTAGCGAATCTTGCCTGACATGTCACCATAGTGCATGAGTTTCATTTTCAGATTCTTTAGAATTCGGCATTCAATGACGGCTAGGTGGGAACGATAGCCCACAGACATTTACAAATATCACATGCTCTTATGTCAAAGAAAGAAGAGTGCTCTGCAAAACAATACCACCAGTGCACTTTGCAAATTTTCACTTTTGACCCTGCCCCTTGTTTTGATGTACTAATGAATGGACAAATTTGAATGCCGCTGTGACAAAATTGATTGCATATGACTAAATTGATCTGTTCAATGGTATGTTGGCAGCCAGGGATGATGAACTTGATTTAACTTTGATGAAATTTGATGAAAAGTTATGGAGAAAGCTTGAAAATGAATGATCAAGGACAAAATTGACATTGAGATGTTAAGATCACAAAGTTTTGGGATGAAATTAAATGAGATAAGTATGAAATTGAATGAAAAGAGTGTTAAAATGAATGGGAAAACCTATACCGGTATTCAGAAGTAGTAGTAGTGGAGCATATGTCAGTTTAGCTTCAGTAAATGGTCGGCTCTGCTCTATTACAATTTTTTCAATGTACTCAATGTTGTGAAAGCTAGCTGAATGAGATATTAGGGCATCTCAATGTACTCTGCACCTACTGTTGAACATCGTAAAGTTTTTTTCTTTTAGAACAGTGACAAATTTTCTCGTTTAGAACAATCCAAAGAAAATTCTTGTTTGGAACATTTGCAAATGCTTTACATACACAAAGTACTTAAAGTTCATGTTTCTTTAAAATGGTATAATCTGCCTTTTTTAGTATTCTAGAAAAGATGCTTGATTCAACCAATGGGACAGAGTCATTTTCCTGTTTCTTAATTCAGGTTGCAGCATTAACTGAATTCCTAATCCCAACCCTAGACCCAACACCTTAACCCCAACTGTAACCCTAAACCTAACCTAAAAATGCTGTTTGCGACAATAACCCTAATCCTATAGTTTTCATGAAATAAGGCCTGGAACATTTGTCGCAGGAGCACATTATTATTTGAGTCTATACTTTTCCAAGCATTTCACAGGGCTCTGTTCTTTACCCTTTCTCCCATATAGGTGTCTTTCTTATGGTATAGTATGTTTGCAACGATGAGTACCTTGATCGTCGGTATCATTGTGAGTGAAATCATCCGGCTAGCCATCGTGGATGAGAGATATAAAAGAGTGGATCCCTTGCTCCTAGCAACATTTCTAAGGTGAGGCTCAGTTCACTTTGAAGGGATCCGGTAACTTTGTCTCAGATTCTGAAACAAATTCTTGGATTTAGCTCATGCTGCAATGATAATTATAAACCTTTAGGTCAGTCAGGAACCCCACTACAAGCCGACCGCCTGTCTGATTATCAAGATAATTATGATTGAAAATCAAAATCAAATTTTGCGTTTTCCTTCAGTTTTCATAACACTACAGTCTATTGGGGAAAACGAGTATGGTCAAACCGGTCACTCAAAGATTTTTACCTTTTTGAGGCACTTCATGTTCATTTTGAAACACAATTTTTATAGTGTTGCAATATTACACCATATCACAGACACTGATAACACGTAGGGCCGTGCATCTCAAATTTAACATTGTTAAACGATGCCTTTAAAGGGAAAGCCGACCCTGTTTTTACATGGGTTGTACTGGAAGTGGAGAAATGAGAGAAAGAGATAAGTGAAAGTTTGTGAAATTTTAAAGGTGTAATCAATCAAAGGCATACTGGCCACTCCATGATTTACCTCTCGCGGACCTCTTTTATTTTGTCTACCGGTATACTAAAGAATTCATACAATTTCCATTTTATTTAAAGAAGATATTTATATATGCTCCCTAAAATACAGTTACTGTTCATTTGTTTGTACACAACTGCTTCATGAAATAGAGCTACCGGTAATCATTCATGACAAACCCCAAAAATTGAAATTTCTGAAAATTTCAGTACAAAGCAAATATGCAACAATTTGCATATGGTTGATTATTAGATGTTCCTCAAACTTACATTTTTCTTTGAATAAAATTGATATCACTTGACAGTGGACTTCCCCTTTAAGATATACTTCATTTATCTACAGCTCTTCATTAATTCTCACTAAATCTGTCATGTAGGCTTTGTAATGAGAATGAAACACAAAATCTTCTGATTTCTTGGACTTTTACCAACATCAGGATATGAATTTTCAGACTTTCCAACTACATGTACTTTTAAAAGGAATGGTTAGCTTGATTTAGATGTTATACTTTCCCTGACCAATTGCTATTCTGAAATTACCCATAGACCGAAAGGATGGCACAAGAGTATTTCTGCCACAGAGAGCCATGACCCTGGGGTGCGAATTGGTGACACCGTCATCACAAGACTCAACGATGATGGCATCTTGGTCGACGAGGAGGAGGAGCCCCTCATTGAGAGCATGGATGACCACAATGTACACGAGATGGAGAATGTGGGTGACAACATGTGACGATTGACGTCCTGTTTTGCTTGTGTTTAAGCTGCCTTTTTTGCAAAGCCAGGTCATAGCCCTCATGTCAGTGATGCTATTTGTTAAACAAATATGTTTGAGCCGAAATATGAGAGTAATATGCCTCAAAGTACCATATCCCTCTTATCTCTGATACTTTTGTTAAAACAGAAACACCTTTAAGTCAAATTATGGGAATGATAAACCAGATGTCTCTGATGAATTCCACCTTCACCAGTGTTATTGGTTGAATAGAAGACAATTTCCAAGCGAAAATATTGTAAATTTAAGCAAAATTTTATCTTGCAGTCTTATGATCTAAGCTAACATTTGAGCTATGGTATCGCAAAGCCATTTCTTTCACTGATATTGTTTGAACAAGTGACGGTTTAAAAGCCACAATATATGGCAATGATAAACCAGCATAGTTTGCTAATTTTCTCTTCACCAATGTGACTTGTTAGATGAAGAACAGTATTAAAGCCAGGTGTTATTACTAAGAAGCAAAGAAAACTGTTCTTCTCTATTCCTATCAACTGAATGAAGAAGCTAGGATAGGCTGGTTGTAAGCCCAAAATACCTTAGTAACAGGTTAGCCGACAAATGCTTAATACATTCATTTTTTTTTAATTGAATATTGAAAAAAATACATTAACATCTTTCAGGGTATTTAAGAGTTTTGAATGATTTGAATCAAATAAATCAAATTGAATTTGTCTGAATTGTATTCGGCTGAATTGATTGAGAATCACCCCACGCATTTTTCTTCTTTTTTTCTCAGGATGTAACATGCACATAGATTATTAACTTCATCAGAACAATTTACACACAAAGATATAACTTATAATGGCAATTTTCTTTCAACTAAAAATATATGTTATGGTAAAAGAGCTGAAATATTGCTGTATTGTGAAAGTGGGTGTCTATAGTCTTTAGACAAGTGATATTGTGGTACACAGATAACTTGTGAAGAATAATTGCAGAAAATTTGGAAATCTTCCTTTCTATTCACATGGACCAAATAAAAACAGATTTTGTTTTAATGAATTTGCACTCCATATCTGATCTTTGATTACTGACAAAAAGTCTGGCCAATAGAGATATTCATAATATTGTTATGGAGTTCCAAGTGTCAACCTCAATTCTAAAAGTTACTGAACATTTGTAACTAAATGAACCTGCAAAAATCATGATAACATGAAATAATTTCTTGACTGGATTTGTTTTGATGCATAGTCACAATTCCAAGTTGAACGAGAAGACTGTAGTGTCAGAGAGGAAAATGAATTCAAAAATGAATTTTTAAGAATTTGCTGAACAAAGAAATAATTGATTTATCAATTAATTTCTTCTGTAACAGAAAATTGGATACAAGTTGTCAACATAACAACTGGATAATTTGATTTCAAGGTGCTCAAAGTGGTATGAAGATGATTATCTGGAATAGGCCGTTTTCGTAATGTAACCAAATTTAATGCATACGTCTGAGGATGAACAAATTATTTTTGTTGCATGTTTTGTTCTATCAGAAAACAGATCGAAGGTAAAACGTACGTACATAGACATAGTACCTGCACTTTAATTAGCGGCAGGTCTTCCCTTTTCCCGTCACACAAGTCCCGGATGTATGGCAAATTGGTCACTTCAAACAAAGATTTCTTGGCAAGATGACAATGTTTGGCTTTAATATTTACTTTATTTCATTTATAAAACTCTCTTCTTTATATACATGCACAATTTATCCAAATCTGACGACATTTCCAACCTTTTCCATTCTCCTTTAAGAATAATTTAATTTCAATAGTCAGAATGCAGTCTGCATATATTATCTGTTGTTACTGTTAGGTAAGGCATTCATGTTTATCCTACCTAGCAACAAATACTTTATGCAATTTGCAGTCTTAAATATTGAGATACAATTATTTAACAGTTGAGGGAAATCATCTTTGCATAGAGGTGCTGTGGTTGAGTGGATACCTTGCCAGACTGTCGATCACAAGGTCTGCGGTTCAAGTCCCGCGCGTCACTAATGTCCTTTGGCAAGACAATGATCTACATTTGCCACACTCAAACCAGGTGATGTAAATGGGTACCTGGCATGAATTAATTCCTTGAAATGCTGGAGCGCTGTAATGGCAGCTAGGCTAAAGCCGGGGTAATAATAAATCGGAATAGAATTTCTAGATAGACGGCACTATAGAAATGCCCATTATTATTACTATCAAGGCACTTCACAAAGACGTATGCATTAGATTGGGTTACATTATATCAGTACTGGTTTTTTATCCTGTATGGTACATCACAAATATGTACATGTAGTATCATGTGATAGCCATAAGGATCAAATTATTAGGGATACATCTTTATGAAATCTTTACATGACATATTTTGTTATATATTTTTGTAGGAAATTCATTTTTGTGATTCTGACTCCCTAAAGTTTACAAAGTTATCCAATCATGAATAATTAACATATTTAATTTCATCTCCTTCAGGTTTTATTCAGTATAAAATGTAGATTTCATGTCATTATTGTCATGGGCCTTATCTTCTATTTTAAATTGCATTTTGACATGCTAGGTGATATTTTTTTAAACATTCTGTACAATAATACTTGCTTGATTCTTTTTTTTATTTTTGGTTAAACATACAAGCTCTATATTGGTAGTTTTGTATGGTGTACATGTATATTACAATCATTTGAACAGTGTGTGTCATGAAGTAAACTAATGTGCATTCAGTTTAGATATGTAGCCTTGATAAAACATACAATTTTGTTGAAAACTTGACATTGGAAATAATTACGCATAACACAGAATGCTGAACAAATATTCAGTTTTTCCTTTCCAACATTTAGCCTGACTACTTAAGATATAGTCAAGGGTAACCTATTTATTGTTATCCCATAATGTCATATATATGTGAGTCACAAGTATTTGTAACAGGTGAAGGATATCATCTATATCTGGGCATTTTTGTTAACATTACAAAATAAAAATGGCCTATTCGCACTGTTAATGGAGCTCTCACACTCTGCCGTGTAGGCCTACCGTCCACCTGCCGGGCTATTAAAAAACAACAGAGTCCAGAACGTTGGGTTTTGAGCGAACTTGTCCCCGGCCGCAAAAAAAAAAAATCATAAAATTAATCTTTTCACCGTTTCGTTGCCATCTTCTGACCGTTCTCACCGGGCGCATACCGGGTGTTGAACGTGCTTCTACCGTCTTCACCGCCCAGATTGACTTTTGTTGAAAATTTTGGCCGTTTCCATACCGGGCCCATACCGGGTCTCGAACGTGTGCACCGGGTTTGTAGCAGCCACCTACCAGTCACTTAGCGTCCCCTCACCGCTCGGAGCGTCCTGTGAGCGAGTCCCCGGACTGCTGACGTCATGACACGACTGCCATAAATACCCCGATTTTTTTGCCCGTTCATCACCGTTCTGTAACGGGTTATGAGCGTGTTGTGAACGTGTTCATACAGTGTGACCGTTTTCATAACTTATTCATACCGTCCTCATACCGTTCAACACCGTCCTCTTGCCGCTTACTTGCGGCCGGTGCCAGCCGGCCAAAGTATTGAACATGCCCAAAACTTTCGCCGGGTCCCACCGGGTGTAAATAAGCGCCAACGCCCTATTAACGTGTTGCCCGCTTTGATAACGAACCACCGTGTGCCCTCGCCGTTCTCCACCGTCCGCAGACATTTTCGCGCACGGTGGCACACGGTAGGCCTACACGGCAGAGTGTGAGAGTCACATAACACTATCAATATTCAGAATGTTCATGCCTAAATTAGGCATTACATGTACATGTCTGACCTGGTTAACACCTTAAGTATGCAGTTCACATTCTATTAAAATACAAATGACTTGTTAACAGGTGAATGTTCATTCCTAGGCATTTGACCAGAGTTATGCGTTCAATTTGAATGCATTTTGAAAATGCTCTATTGAGATCCAAGAACCCACTTTAAGTTTTGCTGAACCTCAGAGTTTAGAAAAAAATATTTCATATTTTCTCAGTTTTTATGGACATCTTTTTCTTATAGGCTTGAAATCTAGGGCATAATTTTAAAAATTTTAATTTTAAGGGCAATCCAACCCTTGTATGAAAACAGAAAAATAAGATTTTAAGAATGGCAAAAGTTTAAAATAAGTCTTACCAATAATAAGAAAGTTATGAATGTTTGAAATATGAAATCACCTTAAGTCTATGTGAATCTCAAATTGGCAAGTTTGGTCAGTGGATTGTGACATAGTCGCAGATAACTCTCCTGTTTGTCGTGTTTACTAGTTTTATGCCCACTTATTGAACGATAGATTCTCTCAAAAAAGTAAAAAGCTTATAAGAATCTTGTATCGAGTTTTCATTATGAATACCGGTAGCAGGTTATCAAATGCACTGTAGATGGTAACTAGGCATTCATAAGATAAACATGTAAAAAGGTCTATTTGGAAATGGCTGAATATTATTTTTTGTCACTATGAACATGCTGATTTTCTTAATACTCTTAGTGATGTAAGATTTCAAGTAGAAATATTGTTTATTTAAATTTGAATGATTCTAGTAGAATCAGGAAAGATATCTTAATGTCTGTACTTTGATGAGATGTGAAAGACTGTTGTTACATGGGACAGAGACTTCTTTAAGTCGTATGCTAGTACAGTAACATACTTATAAAATATATCAGAGTACTTTCCATATTTATTGTCTACAAAACTGCTCTAAGTTTATTACTGAAATAAAAGATGAATACATTATAAAATATTTGTACTTTGTCGTGGATCCTATTCAGCACTAATTATAATAGTTGAGTGTTAAAGGTTTAGACCAGTTTGGAAACGCCCCCCCTCTCAAAAAATGAAAGGGAAGCTCTTATTACCAATCATGTGAAAGAATATGTTTTGACTAATACGTTGATACAAATTGATATATTTGGTAAATTATCATATCTATCCGGCCTGGATAGATATTGCGTAGTCCCATATACATCTTTCTGTGTACAGTGCTTGTAACTTTACTAAGACTGGGCCAAATTTCTTAGCATTTTGATGATTCCAGAACCTAGCAGTACACACCAATACTTATATGCTAGATGATCAACCTTTTCTGATCGATTCCACAACGTTTCTTTCACAATGCAATCGCATGACCAGAACTGGTCTACCGTATACCTTTAATAAATCCAAATACTTCTACTACTTCTACTACCATTACTAACAATAATAATGATGGTAATAATTATTTACGGTCCGATGAGCATATTTTGATACCTTATTTGTGACACTGGCAGGCAGGTCACTTATTGGAGTGGGGTCTAGGGGGCGAAGCCCCAGAAGTTCAGGGCTCTGCCCCCTGGACCCCAACAAGGTCCCTAAGGCGGGCCCCTGGCTGCTCATCTGACCGTAATTAAGTGCATTAACAGTAAACTGGTACATTTAAGTGTACATCTTTAACAATAAATGAATGTTGACATAAATAATACCCAAAAGCAACATTTCAGAAGTTGTAACTGTCTTAAATATTTCTTAATAAAATTATAACAATCATAATTATAACTGTTGATCTATTTCAAACTTAACTGAAAAAGTACTAATCCGTGTTTTATTACACAGGGTCCCAGACCTAAGTGATATAGAGAACTTGCCAAGCTTAAAGACATACGTGCAGTGCTAGGGCTTGAACTTTGCATCTCCAGTTATACATATTTAAAACAAATTAAATCCGAATTATTCCTCAATAGCATTAACTGTAGATTGTACAACTGTTTTCAAATACAGATTTTTTTTTTTTTGTAAATCAAGGTGATAGATCATTACAGTCTAAACATGTAAGTAGCAGGGAAGCCCGGAACGTAATCCTTGATGGCTGCTGGAAATGTGCTTCTGTAATCCAGCAATTGTTCCATGCACTGTATAGCGATTGGATCAAACTGCATATGGAACTTGTTGGCAAAGAGTTGAGGAGCGATGGCCAGATGCTGTAAGTATCCAGCTCCGAAGATGCAGATGTTCCTGACGTATCTGCCGACACACTCTGGCGTCTTGAAAGTGTTCTGCCAGTGGATAAACCTAACGGTGCTGTTCCAAGTTGACTTTGTGTAGCCTCCGGGAACCCCCGGGATTCTGTGGAGGGTCACCCAGTAGTGCTCGTCAGGACTGAAAGTATCTTCACTGTAGTTCAGCAAGTCAATGGCTGTCTGGTTGTGAATGACATAGTGGGCAAATTGCTGGTTGGCAGCGTAGTAGGCATTGCCGAAGAAGAACTTGAAGTCCTGTGGAGGAGGCGGTTTGTTGACATCCTTCATCTTTATCATCATATTGTTGCGGAATTCATGGTGCACACGTGTCCGATGATCAAACCAGTCTGGTGCTATGATACCAGGAATGTCATTGAGTCCTTGGAAAGCCTTCAACTGGTGGATGATCTCCAGATTGGTTTTAAGCGGGAAGTCCTGGGCGCAGAGGTTCAAGACGTAGTTCCAGGGTTCTGGCCGCAATAGGAGATCTGACATGCAGTTGATATCTGCTTGAAGACGACTAGAATGTCCATAGTTCACTTTGACAGGCTTGGAGGCAATGAAAACATTTGGCAAGCATTCGGCCAGCGATCGAACAGCAACCTGAAATAACGCAGGTGATTTGGCGTCTGGATGGATGCAGTATATATTCTGTGGTTGGTACACTGCACGGAGCAATCGCTCAAGTTGTGACAACTCCGAGTGCGTGACTATGATGTACCCGATTGGAAACTCTGCCTCCTCCTTTGACCGTGGCAATGTCGGATACTTTCGCAGACTCCGATATCGCTCACAGTCACTTGTCCAGTTCTTGACGTCATAGTCACTGGGTATCTTTCCACGATTTTCATTCAGGACCTTGGTGGCCATATTAATGGACTGACGTTCTCCTCGTATAATTGCTGCGCAGTTAATGGAAGAATAGTGCTTGTGATAGGGAGAAACAAAGGATGAATCCCATTTCCCCTCATCAAAGAGCTTCTTTGCTGCAACCGATGGGTCCGAAATGTTTGGTCCATTCCAACTCCCTGGTTTCTCTAAACCCACCACGTCAGTTCTCACGGAAGCAGTTTTGTCTGGATTGCGTAAAATAGATTCGCTATTGTCAGCTGAACTTGTGTCTGCTGGATCTGGTTCTGAGTTGGCAGCTGTGTCGTGTATCCATCTCTGATACACTTGGTGCTGGATGATAAATAGCAAAACAATTGTAAGGCCTATCCAGAAAATAGATGTCCATGGTGACCCCAAGGATAATCGACTGCTGATGCGCCTCACCTTACTCGCAAGAAACATTTTTTTGATGGGTAAATCCGTTCACACCTTGCTATTACCTTGCTTTCTCAATCACTTGCCGTCTGTTCTTCTTTACTGAAGTTTGCAGCCTCTATGAAAATAGATCAGAATAAAACTTTTCATTTTTTAAATCAAAATTGGCGCCTTTCTAAATTTATTAAATTGCAGCAAGATACTCTTTCAACAAACTGGGGTCACATTCAACCTGCCTTTTAACTGAAAATATATGCAGATATAGGGCCCGAATAAAAAAGTTCTCAATTTCCCGCACAGAATGCTGAAAATGCTGAACCCATCAGGGTTTAATTGCTTGGGTTTTATCCTCATGAAATTTGCTCCAGAACACTTTTCCAATGAACTGGGGTCACTTGTACCTTGCCCTCGTGAAGATAACGTGGAATACATCGAAATGGGCCAAATTCTAATTTTGATTTCAAGCCAAAAATTGCTGAACTAACTCTTTTAATGAAGTTACATGTATTTTCAATTTTCATGAAACTTGCCCCAAAACACATTTTTGGGCAATCTAAAGTCACATTTTTCCTGTCCTCACTAAAATACATGAAAAATAGGCCTGATTTAAATTTTGATATATTTTCGGCCAAAATGCTAAATGTAAATATTAAACCCTAGCAATTTATTGAAATAGGCTTTTTCCGATTTTCTGGAATTTGCCCAAAAGAAAAAGTACAAATTAACAGTTTGCATAATTGTAAATAATGAATTTCTTTTTGCTAGGACCCTCGGGTATCAAATTCCGCCTGTTTGCCATCAAGCAAAGGTGATGATAGGTGACCGCTGTGCCGTTACTATAGTAAAAAATCAATTGATATTTGAATAATTAGAATTCTATTTAATAATATGACGCGCAAGTCGAAGAGGTAAGCATATCCCAGGTGTTCAGGTGTTACACCCCTATGGCGTGTAGGGATGGTTACTGTAAATAATCAAAGATGAGGAGAAACAAGTCAGTTGGTGTACTCAGTGCTCACTAAAAATGTAGAATGACACATTTATTATCTCCATAATAAATATCAACGAATAACAGAAATCATCATACAATAACAATATTGTAAGTACAAACTCTTTAGAATTATTATGTTTTCCGTCTATTTATCCACATGGATACAATTTAACCATAACAATTAATATCAAACCGCTGGTACATCACACTTCTTATAACAATTTCATCCTTAAGGGTGTTCCTTTGAAATCGTTAAATACTACCTGTGAATGTATTCTATACGCTAACCAATTACAATATACATTATATACAAACCCGAGAACTAAACCCGGATCATGTTTATGTTAAAGATACCATGTTCATATAAACCATGACTTTTCCTTTAACTATGCTCTCATGAGCATACATACTCATAAAGAAGTCATACTATTATTATCAAACGGTATCCAAGTAAACTCCCTTAAATAATCAAGGATTATTTAATATATTTCCTATTATATCATCCAATATATAAAACTAACAATTAACTATATGAACAGCCTTAAAGTGTAGCTTAACAAACTACTAAACTGAATCTCAAAAGTAGTAATGACACTTTAAATCATCACATCAAAATGACTACTCTAATGACAAACTATACAACTTGACTATTCTAATAACAAACTATACAAGTTTACCAAACTGGAACAAAGATATTCTATTCACTACAAATATTGAGAGAACATAAAGAGAACTATGCAAAACTCTCTAAAGTATTATAAAACAAAGCAGTCTTTTACAACTATCTTCATGGGAGGAAGCTTGATCCAATAATCATATAAATCAACTTGTACATGCTCAACTACCAGTCTTCCTAGTTAGTCTACTTTCCAGGCACTCTGAATCAATGTTCTAAACTCAAGTTCTATCAATACAGGAAAGACTATGTACAATACAACAGAATATACTAAATATATATGCACCAACAAAGAGTACGCTGAAAGAAAAGTTTTTTAAAACTTTAAAAATATGGTCAAATAAGTACAAGAACCATAATGATGTGCTTCTTGTAGGTGGTGATTTTAATTGTGTCCAAAACCGAAAATTAGATACTAGGGGTATTTCACACATAAATATACGTAAGCGTAATCTTTCATGTTTTCAACATTTGTTCAATTTGATTGATGTATGGAGAAAGCAAAATCCAGATAAAAGACAGTTTACATGGAGACAGGTTTCTTTAAAGATGTTTTCAAGATTAGACTATTGGCTTGTTCCAGCTGATTTTATGCACAGGGTTTACTCAACCGATGTCAGACCTGCATTAAAGTGTGACCACAATGCTGTTTCACTTACGATTAAGGTTCATGAACAGAAGCGTGGGAAAGGTATTTGGAAACTAAACTGCTCTCTGCTTGAGGACGAGACATATAGAACAAATGTCACAGATGTTATTCGAAAACTAAAACTTGAATATAGACACTTAGATTTGCAACAAAAATGGGAACTTTGTAAAATAAAGATAAAGGAATTTAGTATGAAATATGCAATAGATGTGAATAAAAAGAAAAAATGTTACATTGTTAATTTAGAAAAAGAATTAAGAGATCTATGTGAAAATGAATGTAACCTATCTGTAGAGGATAACGATAGAATGAAGAAACTAAAAAATAATATTGACAAATGGTATACATATCAATGTAGAGGTGCTTTTGTACGTTCAAGGGAGAAATGGTTAGAAAAGGGTGAAAAATCAAATAGATATTTCTTGCAACTCGAAAAGAGAAGGGGCCAGAAAAAAGAAATAGACTCTTTAGAAGTTAATGGGAAAATTCAGAAAGATAATATTTTGAAGCACATACATAGTTATTATACGAATTTGTATTTAATCGATGATCATCAATATAGCTCTCACGACGTGTTTACAAACATAGATATTCATTCATTGTGCGAAGAAGAAGCAGACAGCTGCGAAGGTTTACTTACTGAAGCAGAATGTTGGAACTCATTAAAAGGCATGAATAATAATAAATCGCCAGGCAGTGATGGCCTAACAGTGGAATTCTATAAATGTTTCTGGTCAGAGATAAAAGACCTGGTGTTGGAAAGTCTGAATACGGGATTCTGTAATGGGGAGTTGTCATGGTCACAAAAACAATCTGTTCTTACTCTTATGTATAAAAAAGGTCCTAAGACGCGCCTTGGCAACTGGCGGCCAATATCATTACTCAATGTCGATTACAAAATCGCTGCTCGTGCCTTGTCACATAGAATGAAGCGTGTAATAAATACTATAGTATCGGTCGATCAGTCGGGTTTTATGAAAGGAAGGTCAGCTACTGAAAACGTACGTCTTATACAAGATATAATAGACTATTGTGAGTCAGAACATGTTCCGGGTATTATTATGTTTATCGATTTCAAACAAGCTTTTGACAATGTTAATCATTCTTTTCTTTTTAAAACGTTGGAAATATTTGGGTTCAAAGATACATATATAAAATGGATTCGCACACTATATCACAATGCATGTGGTAGTGTTATGAATTATGGATGGCTCTCAGAAAATTTCACAATTGAGAAAGGTGTAAGGCAAGGATGCCCACTATCAGCATTGTTATTTATTATTACTGCAGAAATCTTAGCGTTAAAGGTGAATCAAAATAAAGATATTAAAGGTATACAAGTTCTAGATAAAAATCATGAAGGACTTGAAACAGAAATTAAAATTGCACAATATGCAGACGACACGGTAATGACACTCAGTTCACTTGCGTCAGTGAGACATGCAATGGACGAAATAAAAAAAATTGGCAGATATGCTGGTATTTTGGTGAATTGGGATAAATCGAAAATAATGCAGCTTTCACAAAGATGTGATGCAAATGAAATTGAAGGATTGGCTTTTTCAAACGATCCATTTAAATTTCTTGGGATTTATGTAGGGATGAATATAAAAGAAGTAGAAACACTAAATTGGGAAGGAAAAATTGACAAGATTAAAAGAATTTTAGATTTGTGGAAAATGCGTCATCTGACGTACTACGGGAAAATCACGGTTATAAAGATGCTAGCTGCATCACAAATAGTATATGTGGCTACTGCTGTTCCAGCACCCAAAGATGCCATCAAAAGAATTAATAAGTTATTATACTCCTTTTTGTGGCGCTCAAAAACAGAAAAAATAAGAAGAAATATTTGTATTAATGATGTTACAAGTGGGGGGTTGGGAATGATTGATCTGGAAGCTAGAGTTAGTGCATTGCGTCTTTCATGGATAATGAAATATTTGAACTGTCAAAATACCTCATGGAAAACATTGTTTTCCTATTGGATTGACAAGGTTGGGGGAATACCCTTATGTTTAGAATTTAACTGTCACAAGAAAGACATGGAAAAATTATGTAAAACAGCAAATTTGCCATATTTTTACTTTGATTTGCTTTGTACATGGTCTGAACTAAAATATGTAAATATTGAGGGGACGAATAACATAATGAGAACGATACTATGGAATAATAGTAATATTAAAATAAGGAACCGAATGCTTCATTTTAAGGTGTGGGAGAGAGGAGGAATAAAAAGAGTACACCATGTTTTTAATGACGGTCGATGGAAAAACTCTGACGAAACTGCCCAAAGATATGGGTTACCCAAAATGTTATTTGCTTTTAAGTTTGCTATGTTGAAAAAGGCTTTCCCCTTGTTATGGTTGCGTAAATCACAAGATGTAGAACGTGATGAAATAATTGATTTACAGACCATTGAGATTTCAACAGGGGATATGATAGATTTGTCAAAACTTAATACGAAAATAATATATTCACTGATTGTGCAAAAAAATAAGAAAAAACCATATATTTTAAACGCATGGCAACAACGACTACACTTACATGCGGATTTTAATTGGTCATCTGTTCTACAGTTTAAATTTCATGTTGTACGGAATAATAAAATCAGAGAATTTAACTTTAAACTTTTGCATATGATTTTACCATCACGATACAATTTATGCAAATGGAAGATCTTAGATTATAATACATGTGAGATATGTAATACGCTAGAAACCACTAAGCATATGATGTTGGAGTGTGAAAACGTAAGATTGTTTTGGAGAATTGTTTCAGGTGTAATCTTCAATTTATGTGATCTAAATATTCAGATGACTGAACAGATTTTAATACTTGGTTATGAAGTTGAAAACTCAATTTGTCATTTAGTAAATTTAATAATAAATTTTGCTGAGTATGTAATATATAGAAACCACATAAAGAATTTACAATCATTTAATAGAACACATGCGAGAACTCTATATCGTAGTCTTAAATATGAGTTGACATTTTATTTGAACTGTAAAAGTATTAAAAGAGAAAATAACAATATGGTACAGAAATTAATTGAGATGCTGTAGACAACGAAAACAGATGTACTCATGAACAAACTAATGGGACGTTGCAATATTTTATTTGTTTATGATTGTATATGAGTTGAATTTGTTTATTTGAAGGAAAAGAAACAAAAAGAAATGTCAATTTAAATAATAAAGTTCCTCTGATTGAGGTTAAAGAGAAAAAAAAAATACTAAATGGGTCTGATCTATTAGACTACGGTATGTCAATATTCTAGGTAGGTCCATGTTGGACAGACCACAGATTCCTCTATCTACAGCTCTATCATTCTCTTTCATCTTAGGTCCAGTCTCCTCTACTTAATCTACTTATTTATATAATAATATATATATAAATATACATGATTCAAAGGTTCAAGTACCAAAACTGATCATGTTTAAAAGTAACACAATAAAGTTATAGATACAATAAATATCCAATACAGGCGCGGATCCAGGATTTTCCAAAAGGGGGGGGGGGGGGCCGGAAATTCGAAATTCGCGCAGACCGTTATTTAAACTTACCAATACTGTCAAGGTCATATTAGAAGCACTGTACTTTAATAGTGTACTGGTACCTTTGGAAAGGGGACATGCTCACGTCACATCTCTTGTCCGATATCAACATTCCCCGTTTTCAAGTTATGCTCGCGCGCAATTTTTTTGACATTTCCATCAGTGGGGGCTGAAGCCTCTTGCTCCAATATCTATTTCCTGGTTTAATAATTTAGCGAGCGAGCGAAGCGAGTGAGCGGAAATTTGAGCTTATGTATGTTGTGAAAGTGTTAATTGTCACCAAAATATACGAGATAAGATATAACAAATGCATATTGGTAATTTTTAAATTTTCGGGGAAAGAGAGGCTGCAACCCCATCCCGCATTAACTGCAGGTGTTTTGAAATCAAATCAGACTCCCCCAAAAAGTATTAACCAAAACGCACGAATCCAGTTTCAAAAATCCAAAAAATGTCAGCTTCAGAGGGGGGCACATCACCCCTCAGACTCCCTCTAAAAGTATTAACCGAATCGCACGAATCCAGTTTAAATAATTCAGCTTCAGAGCTAGAGAGGAAACCCCCCCCACACACACACACACACACACACACAGAGACCCCATGTGCGCGCAAGCGCGAAATTAACGCTTGCGCTAATGCGTAAGCAGGGGCAACGGAGCTATTTCCAAAGTGGAAAGCACCAACAAAAAAGGGCACCTACAAAGCGAAATCTCAAAGCAAAAATATACATTTTTTTAGACATTGGTACCCTTTCATTGTGATTCCATTATCAGGGACAATTTCAATATTTGTTTTTCTTTATATATTATACAAGATATTGCTTAAGCATCACACTTTCATCTGGGTGTGATTGTCTGAATATTCATTTGCGATGGAGCAAAGCGAGCGAGAAAAAAATGTAAGATCTGTGAGGTCACAGAGTGAAAAATAGAGGAAAAAACCCAATCATGATGGGGTTATAAGCATCACGGAAGACTGAAAAAACCTTTGTTTAAAGTGACATAATTGTATCATCTATAAATGCGAGCGAGCGAGCTTTAGGGGAAATTACTACAACAAGATCTCAACAGGTTGCATTCATGGGCTAACACATGGCAGATGAAATTCAACACCGAGAAATGCTACCACATCACATTCTCCCTACGTCGGAAAGCCATCACCACGACATACACGCTAGGAGACACTCCTCTTGCGTTGGTAACAGATCTCCGGTATCTAGGACTGACTTTCTCATCCAACTTGTCCTGGCAAGGCCACATGAACAACATCACATCCCGAGCCAATCGGATGCTGGGACTAGTCAGCAGAAATCTCCGCAAAACCTCACAAAAGATCCGCCAACAAGCCTACTTCTCTCTTGTTAGACCTCATCTGGAATACTGTTGCTCGGTCTGGAACCCTCACACAAACAAGCATATATCCAAAATCGAGGCAGTACAAAGGCGAGCAGCAAGATTCACCCTCCAGAGATATCGTCGTATGGCCAGTGTCTCGGCCATGATTCAAGATCTGAAATGGGAGAGCCTGGAGAGGAGAAGAAATGCTGCAAGCCTCCACCTCATGTACAAGATCCAAAACGACACAGTAGCCATCAATGCACACCATTACACAGCCCCCATGATTGCCAGCAACACACGACAGTATCACTCAAAGAAGTTGCTGGCTATCCCATCCCGCACCCAGCTCTACCAGAACTCATTTTTCCCTCGGACAGTAACTGCGTGGAATGCACTTTCAAAGATCACCCTTGACGCTACTTCACTGGAGGGCTTCAAGGGAGCGCTTCCACCAAGCATCTAGACAAAGAATAGATAGTTTATTCCTCAGCACTACATCCTGACTTATGGATCCTGCTGAGTATCGTCGTAGAAGTAGAAGTACTCTTAGTCGCTTTAAATTAGGTGCAAGACTAATGATGAGCAGGTTAGGGGGCACGTGCCCCCCCCCCCCCGTGGTTACTTGCCTGATGATGAGAGGTTAAGGGGACACTTATCGAAAGGGATAAAGACACTTATTAGAAAATAAAAGGAGCATGTGTCAAGGTACAAAGAGTAATTATCAAAGGTTCAAACGGGGCACTTCTTACACCTGAAAGGAGGCACTCACCAGAAATGAGATAGGGCACTTATGAGTATGGGAAATGGGCAGTTGTCGACGGAAAGGGGCATCCATCAGAAATTGATTTATCAGAGGTGAAAAGGGGCATTTATCAAAAGGGGATAGGTCTCTTATTAGAAAGGAAAGGGGGCACGATTCAAAATAAAAGGGCAGTTAGCAAAGGTGAAAATGGGCACCCATCATAGATGAAAAGAGTACTTATCAGGAGGGGAAGGGGTACTTTTCAAAGTAAAACGAGCATCTCTCAGATTTGAATAGGGGCAATTATCGGAGGTGAAGAGCGCACTGAAGTGAAAAGAATTAACTTCTCATATATGAAAATGGTCATTTACCAGAGATGAAAAGGGACACTTTTTATTTATGAAGGGCCTCATTTTTCTAAATAGCCCTTATCAGATAGGAAAGGGGGCACATGTGTTGATGAAATGTGCGCTTATCCGAGTTAAAAAGGGGAAGGGGCACTTCTTTACAAAGTAAGAGTGGCCCTTTGGGGGGTACTTGAAGAGTGGGGCGAACTTTGCCCCCTACCCCTGTCACCCGCCCCATCATCTGAATATCCAAAATGATGTTGTAGGGGCCGGGCGCGGCTTTATCATGAGTGCTTTTATGTGAACCTCTTTTTTATAAATATATTATGCTGGATTCCGACCCAGATTGCACACTCTAAAATGATAGTATGATCATCCCCAATACGCTTGCAGTTAACGTATGCACCCCTTCCTCCTAATCCATCGTTACCGTCACTGCCATTTACGTATGGCCGGCGGGCGTATTTTTTATTTACACGCTAGCGAGGGGAATTTCTCGATTAATTCCAATGAAACCGCTTAAAATTCCAATGGAAGAAAGTAACGAGGAATATTAAAGCAAGGGAGACTGGGAGATGAGGAAAGCAGGAAATTAGAAATTGAGAGATTACTCGCGAGATAGCCTTGCATTAATGAATCCTTTATATAATGTTGTCTTGAGAGAAAGTAGACGATTTTTTTTTTAATTGGAGATTAGTGCAAGTATTAGATATATTGGAAATAGAATTAATGAGAAAGTTATTTTTTATCGAGATCAATACATGGGGGGGGGCACCATCAAAATAGGGCACTTTCTGGAATATAACGTGCACCTACAAAGGGAAACATCAAAATGTAAATCTACCATATTAAGACATTGATAGACGTACGCGTAACGCATGTCACACACAGAAAAATGAGAAGAAAAGAAAGAATAATGTTTTTAAAAAAGAAGATAGAGGAAAAGGAGAGAGAGGGAGAGAGAAAACGAAAGAAAGAAAAAAGGAAGAACATGAAACTTAACTTTACACTTAGGCCTACATATTACATTTCCGACTGAGTTGGCTCGACATGTGCTTAAGTAGTCTGCGGACGAAAGTACAACAATACGAAAACAGAAGTTATATGAAATTGTCTTTAAGAGAGAAAGAGAGGTTAAATTCTAAAATGAAATGCAAGGGGTTATGTGACTCTCAAGGAGGAAATTACAATTTCTATCGCTCATGACGACTATTTGGAATTTCCTAAAAAAAAAAAAAGTTCAAGAACTTCCTGGGGCTCCGCCCCATGCAAGACTCCCGGCAACAGCAAATTATTTACACAATTTCTTGCTGTCTGCTGCCTCGAGATCACTGGAGCGAAGAAAGGTAACATATAGCAAGAATCCCTTTTCAGTGAAGGATTTATCCCTTTTATTATTAAAGACTCCCGGCAAAGGCTCTCCCCCTGCAAAAATGGAGAGAGTTTTATGTAGTTTAAGCTTCTAACAACCACGCCCGTGGACCTTTTATTATTTACACAAAGGTAAAAGTGTATAGCAAGAATCCCTATTCAGTGAAGGATTAATCCTTTTTATGCAGATGCTTCTTCTACCATTCTTGACCAGAAGTGCGTTTCAAACTCAATGATGTGGGCATCATCCCATTGAATAGGGACTTTTAGTTTAAGTGGACGAGAACACGACGAACGCCGACTGATCATGCGTGTCAACGTACTTAACTGCCCATGTTGACTACAATTACAAATCTTTTAGATTGCACTCAACTATACATGCATGCAGTAACACTATGAACATCACGGACAAAGAAAGACACAATATACAGTTCCTCATTCTACCACCAACAAAAGAAAATCCCTTCACTGCTATTATGTAAAAATATGTAGAACAGGTGAATATGCATGTGGCACCTGTTTTTACATAATAGCAGGGAAGGGATGTTCCTTTGTCTACCTGAGGAACTGTATATTTTGCGCGCACGCGGCATACTAGTATCTTGAGCATGTAAAGACGCTATATAAATGTCAATATGTATGTATGTACTATATGTACTAGATTTAGGAAAATCAAGATTGACGCATTCTCGATCGCCGACTGAGACGACGTAATGCATGCGCAGTGCCTTAAAATGACGTCACACGTTGCAGTCAAAGCTGTCGACGTGCAAATCTAAAAGTCCCTAATGTTGTGTCCAGTGTTACGGGTTTGTTTTGCTACTTGCTGCCTAATCTGAGGGCTCTGTTGTGCTTTTTAAAAAGAGGACACAATAGGGGCAGCGCAATTTAAATATCAAGGGATGTATTAGTGTTTATTTCTAAAATGAAATGAAAGGGCTATTTGACTTTCAAGAGCGATAAAAACTCTAATCCATCCCTTGAAATTTAAATTGCACTGCCCCCATTCAGTGTGCTATTTTCAAAGAGCACAAAAAGGCTTCAGATTGAAGATTCCATCTCATAAAATTGTCTATAACAGAGAAAAAGAGCCTTATTTCTGAAATGAAAGGGCTATTTGACTTTCAAGACCGATAAAAACCCTAATCCATCCCTTGGAATTTAAATTGCACTGCCCCCATTCAGTGTGCCATTTTCAAAGAGCACAAAAAGGCTTCAGATTGAAGATTCCATCTCATAAAATTGTCTATAAGAGAAAAAGAGAGTTTATTTCGAGAGAAAAAAATGAAATGAAAGGGCTATTTGACAATAGCCCTTTCATTTCATTTTAGAAATAACCTCTTTTTTTCTCCTAAAGACAATTTCTCTCTTGAAAAGGCTCTGCCAGGCCCCTCAAGCTCTGCCATGTTGTATGGATCCATTAGAAAGCCACTCAATAATTAATATATATTAAAACGTCATAGCGATTCATCCAAACAAGAAATCCACGTAAGAGGCATTTTGAAAGTTTTAAGAAAATTCATTCAAATTCCAGGATATTGGGTGTTATTTTTCAGGAAACTCTATTTAAACGAGTGGAAGCACTGGCGGTTCTGTTTTTTTTTTAACTGCAACAATTCTCCTTGGATCAGATATAGAACAAAAACAAGCCTCATTATCTTCAGTATACAAGTGTCATTTCGGACCTTACAGCTTTCATAGAAATCGCTTCTGGACCGTCAAAGAAAAAGTTTGAGAACCCCTGGTCTACGCATTATACACATCAGGACCAACTTGACAACTTGACAAAAATTTGAGGGGGGGTTCGACCCCCCCCCCCCCCCCCTGCGTACGCGCCTGCATGTGCATCCCTTCCTCCTTATTCCCTTATCCATCGTTACCGTCACTACCATTTGAGTAGGGCCGGCCCCCTCCTTAATAACGGCTCCCAAGCCATCAAGAATGACCCCATAATTTATAGATTACCATTCTGCCGTTCTTTGGAGGGGCCGGGCGCGGCCTTTTCAGAAGTGTTTCTACACTAACCTTTTCATGCACTACGGCTTAACATAAACAAGCATGCTAAGATTTTTTTGAAAAGAAGCATAATTCCGACTTAGTTTCGCATAACCTAAAAATAAGAATACGGCCAGTCACCCCTCCCCTCTCCCCTCAATGCATCCGCCTTCACGCACCCCCCCCCCCACCTTCCCCTTATTCGTCGTTACTGTCACTAATTTTTAGTGCCATTTCGTTGTCTTTCTTTCTCCCCGGCTCCTCTCTTCTTTTTCTTTCCTCTTTTTTGAACTCTCTCTCTTTTTTTTCTTCTCTTTTCTTTTATCTTCTCCTTTTTTCCCCCTTTTTTTTTCTTTCTTTTTTTCTTCCTCTTTTTTCCTTCTCAATTTTGTTTGCGCCGCCAATAGGGGGGGGGGGGGGGGGGGCCGCGGCCGTTTCGGCCCACCCCTGGATCCGCCACTGCAATAGAAAGCCAAACAGACAGTTACTTACACTGCATGTTCACAAGCTAACGGCGCATCATGCTTTATGTCTTGATGCATTATAGTTCACTTGCTTAATAACCAACTAAACTACTAAATACTAAGGATGGAATACCAGTAAAATGTATTACTTTAGCATGAATATATAACATATATAATATACATGTATACCTACTAATATCAAAATACATTGATAGAAATGATATTGTCTTACCTGGAAATAATCAAAGATGAGGAGAAACAAGTCAGTTGGTGTACTCAGTGCTCACTCAAAATGTAGAATGACACAAGTTGTACACTATGCTCTAGGCTTATCTCAAAGTTCGTACTAAACTGGGGGATTAATCCTTAGTCTGTAATTCCAAGGACTGAGGGTAGAGTTTCTTTGTGCTCACTGGACATAGCAAACTCATATAAACTTACTAAACAATACAAAGTTAGGAACAAAGGGGTGGGCATTTACTAACTAAAGTGGAGTGGGCATTTATTAGTGAGTCATCAAACATCAAAGAGTATATCTATATAGGGGTATAACACAGCACAGAGTATATCTCTATAGGGGTATAACACAGGCAGTGAAATCACACAAAGAGTTTCAAAGTATTTTCAAATTTAAATTAGGTACCGAGTCCTTTTAAAAGGCCGGTGTCTCGCCTGTATTCATCCTTCCAATTGATTAGGACTGGATTAGGTCATGAAAGAAGGAGAAGGAAAACAACATTTATTTGTCCGAAGAAAAAAAAATTCTAGGTGAAAGAACAGCATTCTTTTCTAATCACTTGTCCTTCTTTCTCCCCTTGCAAATGGTAATTCATTGTTGACTTCCATGCAGGCACATATTATTTATTTTCACAAAAATTTGGTAATACGCGTATTTATAATGTTGATCTCTTTTGGGAAGTAATGAAATGTTACAGTAGATCACTTTCTCAATAGGTCTTTATTATTTCACACTTGTAGAAAGATAAAGTTGCCCCAAGCAAAAAAACAAGATTACAATAATGAAATCAGTAAAAGTTGTAAATTGATCATATTGGCGACTGTATAGCAAAACGAGCAGATTCTAATGGCCGAGGGTGCTATCTAATAAAATAACATCATTGATATAGACTCTAGTTTATATTCTTAATTTTTTTTAAAATTTTGTATTGATAAGTGACATTTCATTTTGGGTTCACAGATATCAACTTCTTTAACATTCAATTTCCATGGCACCGGCATTTGTTTAATATACGACTGTCACTTCCATCGTCAGCTTTCGATGTATTTTTTACTAAAGATTTTCCTATGCTACTGTTTAATCAATAATTTAGTTGCTCTTACCCTTTGAGAAGACAATGTTCACTGAAAACATATACTAGCCTCTGGTTTTTCGTCTCCGATTTCGCTCCCTTTTGGTTAAAACACAGCTTTCAACTTAGAACCAGTTGTCCTGTAAGTCCTCAAGACATGGCTGTTCTATCAATCAATGTGCGGTCGAAACAAAGTTTTGGCCTACTATAGAATTAGCTAATAATAACAATAACGATCGAACATCATATCCCCGGCGAACAAGAAAGTGTATTGACTAAGTTATCGATTGGAGCCCTCGTGTAAGTATGAGATAACAACTGTAGGTGATCGACCACGACCTCTTTGCATGCGATTGGAGAGACAACGGATGACCACAGTTCTTTCAGAATATTACAGTGTGGCCATGACTGAGTTTTCCACCCAAACAAAAAACAACAACAACAATACAACCTTTTCTCATTTTTCAAACCTCTGCGATCATGGGCGTGAATCCTTACGTAATACCTATTGTTCAGGGGGGGATGAATGAATAGATCATCCCCCCTGAACAATAGGTATTAGGTAAGGATTTACGCCCATGTCTGCGATGCACTAAATTAGAAGCTCTCGAGTTTTGGCAATTTAGAACATTACCGTCGTCAGCGATGAAAACTCTAATCCATCCCTTGAAATTTAAATCGGACTGCCCCTATTGTGTGCTACTTTTAAAGAGCCCTCAGATTCAGTGGCGGATCCAGGGGGGGGATGTGTATTTTTACATTTTTAACGTTAATTTTACCTTTTTTTGGAGATGGGCCCCCCCCCCCCCCTGGCGCTCAAGGGGGGGGGGGGGGGGGGAGTGCAATTTTTCAAATTTTTGGGAGCAAAAAAAACTAAAAAAATTAGTGCTCATTATGTTATTTACAAAATACTATTTTTCATCAAAAGGGCCTCTTTTTTGGACGCCCCCTCCGATTTTGGGGTGTTCGCTACAAATAAAAAAAAAAGACCTCTGACATACTGTATATTATGATAAAATCTTTTGAATGAACAAGCTGTGCTTAGTTTGTGCGGTAATGGCAGGCAAACCCCTCTTTTCTGACTGTGGCCCTCCGCTTGTATATGCATTAAATTTGGTTACACTACCGTCTTTGACCAGAAGTATTGCGTCATTATTAGAAGCTTACTTTGAACCGGTAAAAAGTGGAGGCCACTATAGAAAAATATGTATGTTGTACCTGTTGTTGTTTGTTTGTTGTTGTTTACAAATGTCATAATCCAAACTAATATGCATAGAGATGATTACTTGATGACTTGAATCCATACCCGGTTACCCGCTTCACTGAGCAACATTGTTTTACAAATGGCATGTCAAAATCCGTTTCGGCAAGATTTGAGCTTAACAGTTCAAACATGATTAAAATGTGAGTATCACAGGCCAGGCGCGCCGGAAGCAGTTTGGGATTGGGGAGGGGGGGGGGGGGGCAAACATTCCAGGGGGCTCACCTTCCAGGGGCAGTGACGTAATGAGAAAAAAACGTTCGGAAGGGGGGGGGGGCAGACGAAAAATCTGCATCACCACCAGTCTTACCCCAGTCTTACACGTACTTACATGCAGGTCCCGCGGAACGTTTTTCAAAGTGGAGTATTAACGATCAGGTAGAGCGTAAATTGGCGTGGGGTCCAGGGCATGAGCCTCGGCAGGTGGTCAAGGGGCTGAGCCCCCGGGCCCCCGGAAGCTATGTTTTTTTTAGGTATTTACTTACGGTTAAATGAGCATCCAGGGGCCGCCTTAGGATCCTTGGTGGGCTCCAGGGGGCAGAGCCCCCGGAAGCTCAGGGGTTTTAGGTATTTAATTACGGTCAGATGAGCATCCAGGGGCCCGCCTTAGGGCCCTTGGTGGCGTCAAGGGGGCAGAGCCCCCGGAAGATCAGGGGTTTTAGGAATTTAACTACGATCAGATGAGCATCCAGGGGCCCGCCTTAGAGCCCTTGGTGGGGTCCAGGGGGCAGAGCACCCGGAAGCTCAGGGGTTTTAGGTATTTAGTTACGGTCAGATGAGCATCCAGGGGCCCGCCTTAGGGCCCTTGGTGGGGTCCAGGGGGCATAACCCCCGGAAGCTCGGGTTTTTTAGGTATTTGATTACGGTCAGATAAGCATCATGGGGGCAGAGACCCCGTAAGCTCTGGGGTTTTAGGCATTTAATTACAGATGAGCATTTTTTTATACCTTATTTGTGACATTGGCAGGTCACTTATTTTTTCTCTCCGTCTTTCTTTCTTTTTCTCTTTAACATACTTTTTCAAAAAGTGAGGGGGGGGGGGGGGGGGGGCTCGAGCCCAGCCACTTTGCAGACCATGACATAAAGGCTTCTAAATAAGCGTATTTTTCGCCCGACTGTGATTTGGGAATTTCTTATTTTCCAACAAACGCATAAAAAGGTATGACTTACCAAAATATGGAGAAAAAATACCGGAAAATCATGTCATAACAGCAACATTTGTAAATCACTGGTATCGAATAAGAAATACACCCCCCCCCCCCCATCAGTACGCCAGCGTTTAGGGGCTCATGTCTTCTCACCCCTATAACAACAAAAAACAGACACGCTTTCCCATTCTCGCACAATATGTCCACGATATGCGCGTATCGCTATTATAAAGACCTCCATTGATAAATACCGTATAGGACGGTGGCATGCGCAATGTTTATGAAATTTAATTCCTGTGAACTTTCCTTTTCTTTGAATGGAATTGTATATGCGATTTAATTCAGGTTTTTATTATTGTTATGTTCTTTTGGGTTAAAAATACAAACCATGTTTACTCCTTTACTGCTTTTTTTTTTTTTTTTTTTTTTTTTGGGGGGGGGGAGGGGGGAGTTTTTGAGGGGCAAAAATGCCCCCCCCCCCCCACTTTTTTGGTTGGGGGGGGGGGCAACTGCCCCCCTGCCCCCCCCCCCCCCCCACTTCCGGAGCCTTTGTCACACGCGATCATGACCTGAAGAAATCATAAACTTGAAATCCGAATGAGATTGTTTTCCCGTGTTTCTTTTAGTAATATAATAAGGGCAAGATTATTGCATTATTAGGCCTAAAAAAAAGATGTTGTATTGCCCTTTGCGACCGACCAACAAATCTTGAAATCTACGGTCAGATTTTTAAAAGAGTTTGTTTTTACTGTTTTTTTTAGAGAAAACAAATATTAAAGCATTCAAAACTGAAAATATTAGCCCAACGAGGGAGAAAAAAAGAAAAAAAAGTTTAAAAAAGAAAAAGATTTCCGACCGACTGATCGACCCATGTTTTGGCACCTAAAGGACAATACAACATCTTTTTGTTAGGCATTGTGATTAAATCAAGAACGGTCATAACAGTGGAGATATGGTGAGGGGAAAAGGAACATATTCTATAGTTAAAAGGGTCTGCAATTGCTACGAATAGTGCATTTAGCTTTTTTACAGAACTGCAACTTTTTAAAGAGAACGAACCAAACAGTCCGGTGATATTTCTACGATAATCAAAATAAGGGGCACCTTACAATTTGATAATGGGGAAACGTATGGTACAATCATTGAAAACATATTACTTCTACTTTATGAAAAAACAAGAAACTTTTGTTCTTATACATCTCCCTAATTTCTCACAACTACTTTTTTTTTTTTGACGCTCTGTACATATCGGACTATTGTCAATGTCTACAATCAATAATTGCGTTATAGCACAAAACAATGTGCCATATAAAAGTAAATCTCCAATTATATTTAAAAACGTTTCTGCCTATTCAAATTTTTGTTTTCTTCACTATACACAATTAATAATGGTCGCTAATTATGTGCATATAACTCTTGATATTAAAAAATTATTTCAGTAAAATGCAAATGGTATTTTTTAAATAAAATGTATGCACTGCTAAAATCACATAGTTGTTATTTTCAAAGTGGGAAACACCTTGCATACCAGTAGTTTATTTTTCCCTCATTCATAGTCCCGTTTTTCCACGACATCCGTTTCAAGATAAAAACAACTGTTTACTTACATTATTTGTTCAAACGGTTACAAAAATTGTTCTTCCAACAAAGATATTTAACCTTTAAAAAAAGGAGATCACAAAAAACATTGAGTGAGTCTATACAATAGAACTTACGTTCCATGACCTTAGAGATAACGTGCACAGCGAACGGGTTTCTTTTATTCTTCTCCTTTTTATGTGTATCCGTCTATTTTCTTTCATTCCGCATCATTTTTTTTTTGTCGGAGCTGAATAGCTCTGCAAACATTGACAGTTTTCAAATGCTAATTGTTCGGCTATTGAGTAGCTTGCACGCGATGCTTTGACCCTCATACAACAGTCACACCAATGAGACTGATAACCGATCGCTAAGAGACCGATGTATAACTCACATAGCCAAGAATCGGTCTGGTTGGAGTCTGTTTGGTGAGATCATGTTATTAGTGTGACTGAGGTATTATAGTTCTGACGTCTGCCAACCGAACAATATAAGAGAGATAGTGTTAACAAGCATCCTTCTCACGCACTGCAAATGATCCTGCGTTTTTTTGTATATGGCTTCATAATAATTATAGTTGTCAGTGGCGAAAATACGGGTAGACAGGCGCAGATCCACGGGCCAATTCTACCGGCCCGGCCCCCCTAGCCCCCAAAACAGTAAAAAAATGGGATAGTAACGTACATTTTTACCTTTTTTAAAACCAAAAACAAAAGCGGCCCCCTGACCCCCCTGACCCCCCTAAATAAAAAAAATCCCCCCGCTCATTCGCCGTTCGCCGCTAAATATTTTCTCAAGAGTTAGCCCCCCCCCCCCCCCCCCCCCTCTTGCAGCCGGCTGGATCTGCCCCTGGTCACAGATGGGTCGTTACTGTTACAATATATGACAGATTGGAAAGATGTGTAAATCATTGAAATTATAACCAGTATACGATGCGAAAATGATTCTTCTCCAACTTCCGGATACCAACCTGGGAACTTTTGTTACGTCCTACGGGACGCAATTACTCACTGCTCTTGTGAGATTTGGTTATTTGGTGAGTCCAGGACGCAATAACGCAACTTTCAGCGACACTTGCTTATACATGTATATTGCTCTAAAAACAAATCTGCCACAAACTTTAGAAATATGTGAGAGGAAGAGATGATACGATACTCGCTTGTATTATATTTCAAACAGAAATTTTATTTTCATCTATAAAATGTACTTATGAAAATAAATGGTCAACATTAAATTTTCTAGTCTTTAGCAAGCGTCTCATTTGAATTAAATATTGCTTCAGACCATGATTTACGTCATTCAACAAAAATATTGTGACCTGCCAGTGACACAAATGCGGCATCAAAATATTTGTGCTTCTCTGACCGTAATTAAATGCCAAAAACTCCTGAGCTTTCGGGGGCTCCGCCCCCTGAACCCCCACACCAATTTACGCTCTGCTCGCTTCGCTCGCTACCCACTACCTGATCGTACCCCACTTTGATAAACGTTCCGCGGGTCCTGTGTATACGCATAAAACATGATTATTTGTCGCAAGATCCTTTTATTAAATAACCTTGTTTTATTTTTCGTTTGCAGGGGGAGAAGAAATCATAAAGATCAGTTGTATTATGAATACAGAACAAAATGTTGATTATCAGAATGTCATTCTGGAATACCTCTATAAAAATACCCCATCTTACTTTGCCGATACCACATTGTCTTTAGTTCGTATCAGTATTAGTATGAGCCAATATAAAGTTATTATTCTTTATTCAGTTCAGTATAATGCTTTTCCTCAAAAATAGTTTCGCTATTTTTTTTAGGGTTGAGACGCTAAGAAATGGTTTCAAATGTACATTACACAAACCCTGAACCATTGCATAATGATGGTGGTTCTCTCTCTCTCTCTCTCTCTCTCTATTTATTTTAATTATGCATTATCAACTACATAGAAAGCAGCAAGAAAAAACTTAGGGTTATCTGGGATAGGTGAAAGTGAGAGTTAAAAAGAAAGTCATGTAAAAATGGCTCTTCACCTGCGGGTAGGGGCCCGTGCCACCCCTCAAAAAAATGAAAAGAGAGGAATTATAGAAAGAACAGTTCAGTTCAGTTTATTTTATTTTTGCACGGCACCAACACCAGCCAAAGGCTGTTCTTCTGTAGGTCCGTGCGCAATATAAAAATTACATGTACAATTATAAGATAACACATATCATAACATACAATTTTTTTTTTTTTAAAGAACATAAGTATACAAAGAAAAATTGAAATGTACAAACCAAGATACTACTACCCACCCCCCCCCCCCACCCGTCGGCAATTGTTCTTTCCAAACAGCGTTAAATTTATATTTTAAAGCTATATGCAAAGATATTTAAGCGAACGAAATATAAATTAATCTTTATATAACCCTTGATTTAAATACAGAGAAAGACATATTTTTACGTCCATAGGTAGCTGATTCCAAGATTTAATGCCTCTATAACGTTACGGGACCAGAGAAGAAGGTGTTACGGCCCCTCCCCCGATCGATCGCCTTGCTCCCTTAGAGATTATCTTCATAATGAAATCCATCTTAAAGATCCATCTGAGGTTTATAGAGGGCGCAACCGAACTGAGTATGTAGAGGGCACAACCGAACAGAGTAGGCCTACATAGAGGGCGTAACCGGTAGAGGTCAGTGACAGAGTACATAGAGGGCACAACCGAACTGTGTATATAGAGGGCGCAACCGAACTGAGTATGTAGAGGGTCTTATTAGTATTTATATCCCACATACTAAGAATCTTGCTCTACGATTGGTCAAAAGTAAATCACGTGATGAAAGATAGTTCGCCCATTATTGATGGGAGAAGCAAAAAGTTCGTTACACTGTGTAGATAGTACTACTATCTACACAGTGCAACGCACTTTCACTGAAGATAGAGGTACTATCTACACAGGGCAACGCACTTTCACTGAAGATTATCCAAAAGCGCACTAAAATAGGCGTAATTAAGCGCGCATTACCAATGAGCGCAGTTAAAGAAAACACATGCGCGCACCGTACCCTCATGGGGTTGGGTTAAACTTAAACTTTTTTGGTGTGAATTTGGGCCTAGGTGTCTTTTATGTAGATGCATACACGTCCTTTTCTTTTTGTAGTTAAATTGTTTTAGATGTGGAATATAAAGCAAATAATCACCTTTTGGTTTCAGGCGATGGCACACTATCACTTCCTCGTCGATCAGAATGTATACGCTATCTTTCCTCAGCTTCGCTTCGGAAAGATAGCTACATCCAGATCGCCTCGGAAGTGATAGTTGGTCCCATCACCTTCACCAACGGTATTTATTTATCTCTATGGCACAACCGAACTGAGTATGTAGAGGGCGCAACCGAACTGAGTATATAGATTGGTTGGTTGGTTCTTCGTTTAGATGGCGCTCTTCAATCTCAAAGATTATTTGCGCCAGTCAATTTCGTGTATAGCTTTGGCGTGGGCTTCGGAAATCAAGCCCACGAGCGACTTTCCTTGGTGAAATGAAATTAATAGTGATATGGTTTAAAAAAAAAAAAAAAAAAAAAAAAAAAAAAAAAAAAAAAAAAAAAAAAAAAAAAAAAAAGCTGCAATATTAAAATTGCATAAAATGCACATAAAAGGCGAGATGGGAGTTAGTTGCAATTGTTCATGGAAAAACCGCAAATACTTCATTTTATATATTATTACAGGATCGACATAAGTTAAGGGGATCCCTGATAGCTTTAAAAAGCTATCTAAAACGATTAGTATCGTATATGTAACCCAATAATTCACGAGTAAAAATTGGGTTAGACATCAATAATTGTTTCAGATTGGGGTTGTTCAATTTAATCCTTTCTTTTAAGAGACGTCTATCTTTGTCGTATTTTGTACAATAGAAAATAAAATGTTTAATTGTTTCATCTTCTTGACAAACTTCACAAAGACCAGTATCGTGTTGGTTAATTTGAAAAAGGTAATAATTTAAACTACAGTTACCTACTCTTAGTTGTTGTATCAAGCATTCTTCTCTGCGAGATAGGCCTTGTCTATGTATGGGCTTTGAAACGTCGCTATGCAAAGCATATAAAAATCTACCGTGTTCTGCATTGTCCCATTCTGCTTGCCATAATTTGTTATAATGGATCAAACGAGAGGCTGCCAATTCACTTCTTGTATTTGGTATAACTATGTCTATACACCTTTTCATGGCTCCTTTTTTGGCAGCCCGATCTACGATCTCATTGCCCCTAATATCGCAATGTGACGGAATCCATTCAAAAGCAACACAAACATCCTTAAACTGCAAAATATTAATTATGGATAAAATTTCATTTACAATAGCACATCTAATAAAGTATGAATCGATCATTTGTAAAGCTGACAAAGCGTCGCTAAAAATTACCACCGAAGAGGATTCAATAAATGTATTAATCCACTCTAGTGCCATTAGTATGGCCACTAGTTCTGCTCTCATAATACAGACATGGGATAATCTAAAAAATTTCACCACATTATAATGAGACACATAAAATGCGGCTCCTGTCTTTCCATCCTCGAGTTTAGAACCATCTGTATATATATGTAAAAACCCATTCCATGAATTTCCAATGCTATCTAGAAGGCACAACCGAACTGAGTATATAGAGGGCACAACCGAACTGAGTATATAGAGGGCACAACCGAACAGAGTACATAGAGGGCACAACTTGCTCTTAATATTAAACTAGATGATATTTCTTTAGAGAGAAAGACATGTACGAAATTCCTTGGTGTCTATATCAATGAAAAACTTGACTGGAGCGACCATATAAAACACATTGTTACACCAATCTCCAGAAATATTGGCGTACTGTATAGAATAATATGTTTTGTTTCTGATAGAATATAATTGCTTATGCTATATAATAGTCTAATTTTACCACACATCTCTTATTGTAACATCCAAGTGTGTGACTAATAATATTTTTCTGCTGCAAAAGAAAGCTGTACGCATATGTACCCGAGCTGGTTATCGTGACCATGCTACCCCACTATTTGTTAAACTGAAATGCTTAAAGGTTGATGATATTAACTTCCTCCAAATTGCCATATTTATGTTCCGCTTTAATATCAAATTATTACCTACGTCATTATCTTCAATGTTCCAACCTAATAACATGGTTCATTCGTATTCAACAAGGCAGTCATCGAATTTACATGTGGTCAATCCTCACACTACATTAGCCCAGAAATCAATCAGACACAGAGGTCCAGATGTATGGAATTCTTTACCTATTGATATTCGAAATATAAAATCAACAAACTCCTTTAAAAGAGCACTCAAATGTATTATCATTTCACAGATGTAAGATATTACTTACATTATTATCTATATTTCAGTTCTAATTAAATCTAACATAATTTTGTTACTATAGGCTTAACGAAATCCTTTTTTTTTTCTTTTTTTTCTTTTTTAAACTTTGTAAATAGTGTAAATAGTTCACTACAAAACTTTAGGAATTTTTTTGGTCATATATTATATATTTGAAAGGTGTTGTAACGATTCAAGCTCTATTTGCTTATGTTTCATCACCTTTGTGTGTTCATTCTTCAAACTGTATATTTGTTGCAACTTGTCTTTGATAAAACAATTATATATTCTCTTTCACGTGAAGTTAATTCAAATGGATTGTAAAATTGGAAATGATTTGTTATATTATATTAATTTTTCATGTGATGTTAACTTCAATGAATTGTGAAATTGTGAACATGCATAAATAAATAAATAAAGAAATAAATAAAATAAATAAACAACCGAACTGAGTATATAGAGGGCACAACCGAACTGAGTATATAGAGGGCACAACCGAACTGAGTATATAGAGTGCACAACCGAACTGAGTATATAGAGGGCACAACCGAACTGAGTATATAGAGGACACAACCGAACTGAGTATATAGAGGGCGCAACCGAACTGAGTATATAGAGGGCACAACCGAACTGAGTATATAGAGGGCACAACCAAACTGAGTATATAGAGGGCACAACCGAACTGAGTATATAGAGGGCACAACCGAACTGAGTATATAGAGGGCACAACCGAACTGAGTATATAGAGGGCACAACCGAACTGAGTATATAGAGGGCGCAACCGAACTGAGTATATAGAGGGCGCAACCGAACTGAGTATATAGAGGGCACAACCGAACTGAGTAAATAGAGGGCAAAACCGATACCCTAGCTGCCTTTCAAACTCAATTTTGATTATCTCCCGTACAAAAATGAAAAATGTGATTTGGCAATTGTAATATTTTAACGCCTCCCGTTGAATTTATTGGTCAAAAAACGCATCAATGTTTGACAAAAACTTATTGATCAAGGTATGGACGTAGTATTTGCAGTATATTTATTCAACCTCTCCTGAAAATATAGAACTTATCTGGCATGCAATAAGATCTTTAGAGAAAATAGAAAATAGAGTAGATTGTAAGTTACCGCTGAAATGAAAAAAATTGAGAAAAGGAAAAAGCATATACTTATGGGTGATTTAATATAGAACCAAATATTGTAGATCTGTCTAATTAGCCAATCAAGAGCCACTTGAAAAAAAAAGAAAATGATAATGATAAAAATAATGATAATAATAATAATACTAATAGCCTAATAATAATAATAATAATAATAATAATAACAACAACAACAACAACAACAACAACAACGACAATAATAATAATAATAATAATAATAATAATAATAATAATAATGATGATAATACTACTACTACTACTACTACTACTACTACTACTACTTCTACTGTCTACTACTACTACTACTACTAATAATAATAATAATAGTAACAACATCAACAGCAACAACTTAAGAGGTCCATTTATATAGCGCAGCTACTACGAAAACAGAATCGACTGCGCTTAAAGGGATAGTTGAGTTCTTCAGACTGAAGCCTTCATAGTGCATGGTTATTACTCTTATTTTTATTTATGACATTTCTAGTGCCCTTTTAGAACCTGAAATTGTTATGAAGGTAATTTTAGACCCTAAAATCTGTGAATTTAGATTGAATGCAAGCATATCAATTCAGCTCCACTTTCAAAACAAATAAGTTGACCGATAATTAATTAATTAATTGATAATAACAATGCACGGGCCGGCTGGTTGTGCGTATTATAACCAACACGAAAAAGCCAACAAAAATATAAAACGTATAAGGCGCTATTTCGTTTTTCAACGGCTGGTTCAAGATTACCGAATATTTGTGGGTCACCACAAATATTAGATATGGTTATATTTATTGATATTTCAGCCGTCTCTGAACCGATTTTGATCAAACAAAATTATTTTGTCATCCGCAACAAAACTCAACGATCAAAGTGTCATATTATCATTATCCGGCTTCAGCTTGATAAGAATTAACAAGGAATTTCTTCAAAATAGGTATCCATTTACTACGCCTATGTGGAGAGTGGCATGCGTAGATTAATGTCTTTCCAAATGACGTTAGTGCCGCAGCGGGACTCGAACCAAGAACCATGTGATCCACAGTCCGGTGGCGTATCCACGAGACCACGACAACACTTAAAGAGGGACAATTCCACAGACTCATGAAAGAGAGAGAGAGAGAGAGAGAGGGCAAGATTAGATCCCAATGGAATGGTTTATTTGTCGCACAAGAAACCTAATAACGGGTTTTGCTTTGTGTGAGGTTCTTGATAATTTGGGCCTCATTCTTATAAAAACACATGCGATTGATTCAAATAGATCGCAACTTGAAAACAATGGAAACTGTGTGATAAAGAGATAGGGGTTTGCGAGTTTGCGATCGATTGGAGGATTTGCGATGAATCGCAACTCTTATTAAGTCAGGCCTGTCCCCTTGTCTGCACTGCACCCATTGTAAGAAGAAGAGAGAAAAAACACCCCTTAACACTTAATAAAGATATGGGCTACTCGAAGGGTGCTAATTGAATGGTGCAAATAACAACCAAACAAAACACAATTTTTTTTTTTCGTGAATTTTCATTTTCACATATCAACACCTAATATAATGGAGAAAAACAGTGTGCCACCTTGCGCTTGACATTTTCGCATTATTAACATGCGCCATCTAGAGGTCAAGGTAGTATTGTTGTCAGACAAATTGGTAGATCGAGATCAATTGACGAATGAGTAGGCAGGCAGGGAACCGAACGGTCAGAACAGTAGCAAGATATTCAAAATATCAGGCAATAATGCTCATGTATCTAAAAATAAAAATTACTGATATAAGAACTTTTCTTATTGTAAGTGAAAATAAGTTCTAACTGGTAGAGGTCTATACAATTTTAATGGTCCACTGTGACAGTCTTCAAAGATACGAACTTTACCAGGATTATATCCGTCCGGGCGAGTATAGCTCTTGATAACTGATCGAAAAATTGTTTATACGCCATAGATGCAGTCAAGTTTACAGGAGCTTTTTTGTTTTGGTCTGAAAGCCCCCTTTTACACTAAAACCGTTCTCATGAAGTCTAGATATTTTTTTAAATATACATGTATATATATATATTTCATCTTGTGAAGGTGGAAATGGAAATAAACTGCACTAGATACATCGGGGGGACTCCGAAAAAAGGATGCAGCGCAATATCCGTCGATAAATAGAAAGTCAAAAACACAAATTTCCATCTTTGGTTTGCAATCATCTTAGCTATCGTTCGGAACTTTTTGTTAATCATTTCTAGTATGGAAGTAATATTCATCTTTTAGTGCTTCATGCTTAGGACGAAACGAGAATGGTTATTGTTAGTCTCAGGCGCGGGTAGAAAACACGGTAATCATTAACACGCACGTCTTGCAATGGGCAGAGGAGATCCTACGGTATTGATAACTTTTCTAGGTTTTTACACTGTTGCCCATAACGTTGCAATTAATTCCTCTAACCTTGGTGTCATGAAATGATTGTGACAATATGATTCATTGTTTATAATATAATTTATAGATCGAACCTTATGGCTCTGTAGGAATGTTGAAGATGTAGCATTTGTATGCGCTTTGAAAGTGCGGCATTGGATATTATTGTCCCCTGATTGTTGCCACTTTGCCTTCAAGATTAAGTATTCTATGGACAGTGTCCAAGATACATAATGGGCGTAGGGTATTATACTGCTCATAAAAAGTCATAAAGTTGAGAATATAAAATGCATTTTTGTTGCGACACAAATAAATGATCTATTGGCCATTTCGAAATTGCTATGTCTTTGCCAGAGATCCGGACTTTCAAATGCTGATGATTTCATTTGTTGTAATGTGGGTGTCTACTTTTGATCTAGCTTTGTTCATGGAGTGCCCAGTCAATTTAGGCATTAAAGCACGTTGCTTACTTAATGTTATCCGGTGTTTCTTTATATGCTAACTCATTAGAACAAAAGCGTTTTCATTCATTAATTTTAAAAGAGTTAGTATTAAATAATACATTTTAATGATAATAATAATACAAAATAATTTTAATAATAATAATAATAATAATAATGATAATATTTATAATAAAACAAAAATATTAATATTGATAATAATGATAATAATAACAAAACAAGTAGGAAAGAAGAATAAGCATAATAAGGATAATATTAATAATATAAAAACAATAATAATTATGATAATAATAATAGAAGAAGACGATGAAGAAGAAGAAGAAGAAGAAGAAGGAAAGAACAAGGAGAATATTGGGTTCTTGTAAAGTGTTCATGTCTGTCAGACTTGACAATCCTTGCGCTCGACAATCATTAACCCTGCTTTAGCATTCCTGCCATTACGACGCTCTAGCAATTACAGGAATTAAGTCTCGCCAGGTACGCATTTACCTCGCCTGGGTCGAATGCGGCAAATGTACATTAACGTCTTACCGAAGGTCGTTAGTGCTTGAGCAGGGATTCGAACCCCGTACCCTGTGGTTCACAGTCCGAAGATTTAACAACTAGACCGTCACACCTCTACTCTAATGGGGGACAAATCCTCACTACATGCGCGCACACCAAAAGAAAAAGAGTAATCGCAAACCATTTTGACCAACCCTGCAAAGATTGTGTTACTGTTCTAATCTAGAAATTTGACTTTTTGATTAAAATTGAACAACAAACAGACTGGTCCGCATATTTGCACGGACCTAACAGGATTCTACTAATTCAGGTAAACCTGACCCTGGGTCTAAAATTAATAACAAAAGGAAAAGTTAGTCCTCAGACAACTTCACTTTGGTAAACACGGTTTTGAACAAAAGCAAATTTGAGTCTGTAGAATACAGGCCGAACTGTTTAACATTTTGAAGACGCTGGTACCCATGATTTGATAAAATTGATGATTTTGGAAAATTATTGGGAAATTCTCTCACCAACTTCCTTTCATTTTCATCATATCCGGGTTAGTTTCTCATTTATACCTGGATTTGTGTTTCTCTACTTTTTCATTTTATGTGTACTGTTTGCTTGACTATTTTTGTTCTCTAGTGATGATAAAAGATAATTCGATAATGTAGTCCATCACTTTGTAATTTAAACACTCATTAAATCTATTTAATGCATTAGGGTATGAGTAGATTTATTTCACTAGGGGTCTGGCGTTTCCTGTTTGAAACAACTTTCTAGTTTCAACCGGATTTTCCTTCTTTCTTTTTTATTGTTGAAATATGATATAAAGTGAAGGGCCCGATTATTGATAATTTTCCAAATATTCCGGGGGGGGGGGGGGCACCACTATCTAGCCCCTACATCTAGTACGACTGTCATCGAATGACACGTTTATAGTCCTACCTAATTTCTTTGTAATCTTCAAGGTCAATCCTGCAGCCTTGTATAGATTTAGATTCAATTCATGTCCCTATGCCGATTTGTTAGACAACTTTACAAATTAGTTCACAACTTTTGTAGACATGAAAAATCATGAAAAATAGGCAACATCATCGCTTCAATTTATATGACTTCAGCATCGTCAGGTTCATTCTATGAACTACCATATTCACAACCAACGTAACGATACTTTAAATTATTAGATATTCCTCATATTCTCATTTTCGTCATACTCTATCATAGACTTAGACGCACCGCCCATCAGCACAATTCTGTTTTTTTTGTCTTTCATTGCGAATCATGTTATGAAAACTTGTAGGATTTATCTTTTAATCTAAGTAAATTTCTAGACTATTTCAACTACTTCCACGACCTTTTCACAATGTTGAATAGTATACATTTGCTAACACCTTATTTCTTTATCTCATTCGCAATCATCAAATCCAATCCACAATGGTAATCCATAACCCGTCACACTCCAATTCAAGACAGAGGAAACTGGCAATCAAATCGTTAATATTCAAACTATAATTCATATTTATAACAAACATAACCATGTACATAAACAACAATCACTGAATAATTATTCACGGAATGTTGATAATTAGTAAAAGGGACATATTTCCATGTGCTTTTCAAAAATAGCTAAATTAACTTTTTTTTTATCAATTCAGATCAGAAAATGTATAACAAAATATTAATATAAGACGGTACTTGCCGTGTAACTAAATTGGGAGATAACATGAAGTTAGGTCTATATCGGTATTATACCCGTCGTAACAATCATCTTCGTTCATTCCCAAGTATAAAACGAAATACTGTTTGGTTCATGCGCGTGCTATTTTATATATTGAATTATTTCTTGAACAGGGGCCATTTTGCCTCAATCATCACTGCATAGACATTAGTGAATTCCGACATGTACACCTATAAATACTGTCTTTACATAAATGTATTCATTGATTTCCTTAGGTAAACTAAGAAGAATGTGTTTTTGTTCCTGCTCAAAGAACACTTTATGAACGTTATTTAAAAAAAAAATTGTTTGGTAAGGTTTCCATTTATACAACATTGCATCCCCACAAATAAAGCATAATTGATCGAAACCGATGTTCTTCATCTTAATCAGTTTAAACTACCCTGCGGCTTATCTAACTGTCGAAAACAAATACAATTCGCCTAGGGTGAATCATAATTTTGCACAGTTGATTTGAAAGAAGAAATAAAAGATCTACATAGGCTACAGAGGAATATGAAAATATTTCTGCTGTAACAATCGTAGCGAGTGGTGTATTGGTTAGTACATACATTTACAAATAATTAAACATAAGAACTGACCAACTTATACTTCATATAAAATAAGACAACTAAATACAATGTACGTTATCAGTATATCAATATATCTTTGGTCAAAGCTAAGTGAGACATACAATCTGTTCATAGGCCTTTATACATGTACATTCAACAACTTGCTAGGTCCTTCCTTGCTAATTTAATCTTCAAATTTACAGAACTGGATAATGAAAAAGTTGATGTGATATTTATCTCATTAATTGTATATTATGACGCACTTATATAAGTACTGGCCTCCTCACATCATCGTATAGAATTTTTTTCTGCAAGATAAACAAACGTAGTTTGAGGTAATCAACGCTGACTGATGGCAGAAAATCAATTTATACTTAGTCAGTGATATAATACGAAAAGTACTTGATATGAATAAATACTGAATGAAAGACATTTACACTGAATGAATCCTTAGGTATTGGGTACCATTATAGGTTATCAAGTATCGTGACTTATGAAGAAAAAACCCCATCAAATCTGTTATTTTACTTCATATTTTGTCTGCTCTATAAGCTCCAGTAGGACTATCAACTGAACACAAGAATGAAGTATATGAAATACATAAAACATATAAGATATGGTCGGTAACATTTCACCCATATCATACGACTGACGAGCCTTTTCTCTCTTGCATGGTAATGAACAAAATATCTTTGGTTTCGATAATAACTCACATTTTTGATCAACTTATTTGCTGGAGAAATCACACTCTAAACACACACATATATAAGGAAATAACGTTTCAAATGATTGTGACATCATGTCGCGTCCGACTTTTGCATAATTGAACGAGTCATTGTTTTTCCTATTTCCAATAAGGATTTCTTTTTTTAATGGTATGTGTTTGTATAGCTCTTCCATGTAGTTTGTCTGAAAGATAGACCCCATTTATTGCCTATTCAGTCCTCGCTCCAGTGTTTCATCAAGCTCACTATGGAATAACGCAAATAATATCATTAATGTGATTTAGTTACCTTGATGGCCTTTCGGTAGTGACAATAACAGATTAAGAAAGGTATTTAGTCTATTTCCTGGAGATCAAATGGATATTCAAGTCTTTGGGTCGTCTGGCTAGTCCGTCTGTCGCCTCCATGCTCACTTCACCGTCTTTGGAATGCTCGATAGAGAAATTTTGGAGGAAGATGGTGAAGAAGAGAAAGAGTTCGATTCGCGCCAAATCCGATCCGATGCATCGTCTGCGTCCGACGCTGAACGGAATCACATGTTTCTTCATCTCCTGGTCGATGGCGCCATCGGAGGTCAGGAAACGACTGGCATTGAAGACTTGAGGTTCATTCCATACCTGGGGGTCAAAGTGAGCTGAATAGAGGTTGACGAAGACGACGGTATCCTTAGCCACGAAGTACCCGTCGAGCACTGTATCGGAGGTGGTGCTATGAGGGATGGCAAACGGGACGGGAGTCGCGTGACGCAATATTTCTAGGAGGCAGGATTGCGTGAATGGGAGCTTTTCGCGGTCTTCGAGCGTCGGCAGTCGATCTTGGCCCACCATCGTGTCAATCTCCTCCTGGACTTTACGCTGGGTATCTGGATGTGCAGCCATGTAGAGTAAGCACCATTCGAGCGTTGTGGAAACGGTCTCAAACCCAGCGCCGAAATAGTCAAAACAAGTTTCGCGCAGCATTACGTCATCAATGCCAGCTTTCTTGTTATTATTTTCGTTGTAACGTCGTCCTGACGTGACGAGATGGTCGAGGATGTCGCGCTCGGAACCGTCCTCGTATTCTGCGGTATGTACTTCGAGAAGATTCCCACCAACGAATGCACGGAACTCGGTCAGCAAGGATTTAAATTCGTTGGTTGATTTCCTGAGAAAGACACGGAGCCACGGCATGAAATCGACGGGGTTGCCGCTCCCCGTAGCGGCTGTGAAACGGTCGGAAATATTAAGTAGGTTCAGCAGGGCTTCGTCATCATAGGTGTGTCTTTTGCTGAACATGAACCAGCACATGACGTTACTGACAGCAAGTCGGAGAACGTTTCTGATATCCACAACATTATCTGGACGTGGTTTGCATTGGTCACCATTTGCGTTGTTATTATTGTTGTTGTTGTCGCATGCGATAGATTTGAAATACTGTACGAGTTCTGAAGCCTCGGTCGAAACCACCGATTCAACGAACTTCACCTGACTACCAGCGGTGAAATGACGGAGTGAGGATTCAGCGAGTTTTCGATGCAATTTCCATGTTTCGCCATAGTTCCCGAAAGACAGCGATGTCCCACTTTTGACACCAGATTTGATTAGCTCAAAAGTGTAGAGATCTGGACGTCCAGAGAATACCACGGCCTGTTTGATGAGCGCCTTTTGGATGGCATCGTAACCATTCAAAACGAGCACCGGGCGACTGCCGAGCCGAATCTGAAAGATGGAGCCGAACTTCTTCGCGAGAGCCGTCAGCGAGAGGTGGGGTGCGGAACGACCAAGAGACAGCATATTACCAAGCACAGGGATCCCCCATGGACCTGGAAGAGGTTTGGCTTTATCCCCGCTCGACTTAGCCCTCATCTTCGTAGATGATTCTGTCAGCCATACCCGGGTGACGAGGATGACGACGGTGACCAGTAGGAAATACGACGCGATCGTCTGGCTCAAGTACTGTGGACCTGGATTCATGGAGGTTGTCGCACTGACGTCCAACATCATGAAGACTTTAAGTGAAGATAAGGTTGGAAGTTAAACGTCAATGTATTACTTTCAATTCAATCTCGGAATAAACTTGCATGTAATATAATTGATGTCGAAAAGTCGTGATCAACTGTGGTATGCATCAATGTCGAGCAGATTGAGAACTGATGACTCTTGATGTATGAGTGCTCTTAAATAGTTTTGTGGCTTATCAGTTACGCAAGCAACGAGTTTTCGAAGACGGTTTCTTTTGTCAATGTTCACTGATAGCCAGTCTACCAATCAAATCGATCTCGTGAGCCCATAGAAGTTATTCATCAATAAATAAAAGTGCGTGCGTCTCTTCCTGCACGAGGGGCATAAAAATTAGTGCATTCCGCCGAGTTTGCGTGCACTCTTTTCTTTTCTCACGACCTCGTCAACGTAGTCTTAATATATATACTTTGCAATAAATACATCGGAATTCAGAAGCTTTATTTCTCGTTAATCTATAGAGTGAGTAAAAAAAAGTATACAATCTTAATAAATTGTTAATTAAATTATTTATGAAGTCTATAAATGTCTTGTTTGTGGGTCATAATTTGATTCCTTTTCTGCAATTACAAATCAGTGCCTGTAAAAATAGACTAACAAATATCGTCTGCTAGTCCTTCAGCGCGCGGACGTTGTACACCTGTAAGTACGGGCAGAGTTTGCGTGCGAGCCGACCCCCGAGCCATTGTATCGAAGCGAAAATTGCGTGCGAATGAAACCGCCTCCTCTAAAAGAGTGCACTCTACTGTGACTGACTGATTGAAATGCAAAAAAAAAGAAATCATAGGGGCTTGAAGTAGTTTGACAAACACAACCATTTACATAATGATTGTTGGCATCTTCGCACGCAAGTCTGTAATCATCCCGAGCGGACATTGTTTCGTAGAGATAAAGGTTTTAGGGTCCTCTCTAGCTCCGCACGCAAGCTACATGAAGAGAACCCCCCTACTCGACTACCATGGTCTTTGTGTACATACCAGGTGAAAAAGCAAATAATATCAGAGCAAGCGGCCCTTTAATCGGTCTTCCATTTATCGACGATTTTTTTTTCTTTCTCTTTCTAACAGGCAAAGAGGAAAATCAAAACGTTGGCAAAGGAAGCAGGAGATCCCTATTCCACGCCCAGACTGGATATTTCCGGAACTCATTGTCGCATTTCTGTATTTATTTGAAAGCCGTTTGAACAAATATAGGTTGGAAGATTTCAACACATGTCCCCTTTTCGGAATGGTTCCATCTACAAAACGCTTTTCTCATCTATTCTTTTTGAGTTTATCAGTTAGTGAAGTAAACAACATTGCGTGATGCTGTTTTCTATAACACAATGATAATAATAATAATAATAATAATAATAATGATGATAATAATAATAATAATAATGACAATAGTATTTGTAATAATGACAAAAATAATAATAATGACAAAAATAAAAATATTCATGATGATAATGATGATGAAGAATGAAAATGATGATAATATTAATTATATTGATAAAGATGATGATGATGATGATAATGATATTGGTAATAATAACAAGGAATATTAAGGGGCTCTAAAAAGTGTCTAGTAATCACATAATTTGATTTTGATTTACATGTATTATCTCTGTATTCCATATAAGCTATAAACAATTTCCGTAAAATAACAAACATAAAATACTAAAAAGTACTTTCTGAAAAATGAATCATAAATAAGTAAATATACATGACAATCATTATAAAAAACGAAAGGATAATTGTCATATGATCATATCACATCACACTTTGTGAATTTATTTGCGGAAGAAGGACTTCCTATTTGAGAATGAAAGCTAAAACAATAATATATTCGATCTTCTTTAGGAGGTTTACAAATATTCAAATCACCCGTCTCCAATTAATGAACAGTTTTATCGATATGCATGTCTAAATTAGGTTTCCTTGAGACAGACAGTGAACAATGTATATACCTGGTGCGAGATGTGATCCTGTTATATCCGCTCGAAAATATGATGTGGTATTGCATAACCTAACTGTGCCTCTATTACAGCACAGGAAATCATAGAAATTCTGAAACCATATGTGACCTCCCCTGCCGGATCACTTTAACAGTCGATTCTCTCGACAAAATAAAGCTATAGCGACATGTACTATTGTAGAAAATTGTGGAACACAGCAGGATTTGCGGATCATTCGTAGTCACAATGATGTCATTGAAAATGTGATTCAGATGGATTCGGAAAACCTTTTTTTTCCTGAATGCTTCATTTAATATTTTGTTATATTTCTCCAATAAAACTTTACTAGTAGGTTTTTTACAAATATGTCATGGAAATAAAAGAAACTTTAAATAAAGGTGCGATAATTTCGAGCAACTAAGGATTAACACAATATACATACAATTAAATCTCGTTTTCATCAATATATTTTTTCTTTACCTTTAACTCAACTCCTCAAATATCGGGCCTTTACAACAGTTTGGGGCTAGTTCGGCGAGGTCAGCGCATTTAAATCAGTTTGGATTGTCATTGGAGTCTAAGTAATTATTAACTTTTCCATTCTTCTCTTCTCATTCTGGACTATATACATTCGAGTTACAATAAGCCACCTCAGTCACACCGTAAGACCAAACTCAAACACACCCATTACAAAATCTTGGACATTCGGGGTAATTTCATTTGTGGGGGGGGGGGGGGTGTTATTGTCAGTCTGGTCTCGGTCTCATCGATATGATTTTATACTGCAGTCACAACAACGAGACCGACACCAGACCGACAACAGATCGAACAAAACACAACTACACCCCAACGGCCAAGAATAGGTCAATTTGAAATCAGTGTGGGGGTCAGTGTAGTGGTGTGACTTCTCTTCTCGTTCGATTCAACGTATCAAGGGTCATTATGCACTATATACATTCAAGTGATAATAAGCGATATGTTGGATGATGTCGAGACAAACTGGATATATTGAAATGGGACTGGGGTGGTGTAGGGAATTGCAGCCAATGACTGTTGACAGTTTTGTAGCTGGAAAACCCCCACAAAAAGACATAGTCAGAAAGAAAAGATAATAAAAAAAGAGAGAAAAGAGAGAGGGTGAAAACGCGAGAGATAGCTAGCTGAGTAACATAGGGGAAAAGAGAGAAAAAAAGACAGATGAAGAAGAAGAAGAAGAAGAAGAAGGAATTGTTAAATTTAACAAATGGAACATACTAAAGTACTTAATCATACTTAGTCAAATGATGAAAACATCCTATTTTTATTGAAGTTTGGTGCTGAAGTAATTTCGGTATTATCTGCCGTAAGGTCATTAATTTAAAAGTAAATGTATTCTAAGTTGCATTTACAAAGAGAACTTCGCAGTTAGTTCGACTTTATATACGGGCCACTTGTAAAACGTTCATAATATCCATACTTAGTGTGATATCGATTGTCATTTGCATATAACTATACATTTGTTTGTTTGTTTTACCTGACTGCTACGAAAGCATGTGTATGCTTGTAAGTAAGCAACCAGTGGACCGACGGCGTTAAGTCCTCTCCGAGGGACTTGGTAATGAGGACTGAGGAGTACCAAAGGGCATGAGGGCATCGACTTGGTTTCTAGCCACTGCTCTACCTCTGAGCCATCGCGCCTCCTCAACAAAAAACATATATTTACTCAAAATTGTCTTTACTTGCAGCCCTTCCCCCTTTACCAAGCATGAAAATTGTTGATACGTTTCGTATATTATTCATATCTGTGCACTGTTTTTGGTAAGCCTGGACAAACATTCTCAACTTCGTTGAATCAGCAAGATATTCCCAATCCTTCACTTCTTTATCCTTATCAAATAGTTTAAAGGAAACGGAGGCTGAAGGACGCCTTTAAGAAGTGTTCGTGACAAGGAAATGAACACAATAGACTATAATGAGTGCTAAATAACCAATTGATGATAATAGATGCAAACATACAAGATAGGAAGGGCAAGAGCAAAGTAAACTATGCGTGATAAAAATACATATAATCAAAGTACAAAGTCATGATACTATCATTATTTGATAATGATTTATATTGGAAGTAGAGGTTTGAAGATAAAAAATAGTTGTTTAAACTGTCTGTCAGGTCACGCGAAGCAATGAAGTGAAAAAGGAAGTAGGAATAGCTAGCTAAAGAGTTGGTTTGAAGACGTTAATATCGTGAAAATGCATTCTTAAAACTATTAGGCAAACATTTGCCCAGCACGAAGAGAATTTCTGTGTCCGACCAACTTTTGGTATTTAAAAAAATTATAACTTGTTAGTTGCTTAATCATGGTAAAAATGAAGAACGATTATTACAAAATGGGCAGAATATTACTAAGTTGAGTCTAAAAAATGTTCCCAAGTGAATGAACATGTAATTGCCCTTGTGGCAACTTTTATTTAGTATTTGCAATTTTCTTTGTATGTCTCAACATTCTGGGGATACTTTTTAGGAAAAGGAAATTACACTTGATATGTGATTTGTATCTGCATTTAGTAAAGTTTTATGCAATATTGGTACATTGTTCCGTATCTGGGTACTTATTATGCAAATTAAACCACATAAACTCGTGGAGGGGGGGGGCATAATGGCTCCCCCGGCCTTATTAGGGTTAAGCAAAACCGTTCTGATTTTGTTGTTGACACATTTGACCTGTAATGTGCGTGGACTAAATTTAGGACCAGAAAAAGTGTGAAGTAAAACATTCATGTGATGTGTTGTGATGTGCCACTTTGCATTTGCCCATTGCAAAACTTCAAACAGGGAATAACTTTGAATATGCATGTATTTGAATTACTTTGTCAACGCTTTTGATAAGCTTAAGTTACTGAAATATTGTAAGGGCTGGTCAGAGTTGAACGATAATGATAAAGAGATTTGTTATTGTTATCACCCAGGTCTGACAAACACTTCACTTTATTGAGTAATTTATGAACATATGGATATTATTGACAGGAAACAGACACACTGCAACCTCAGAGAAGAAACATATACAAATTAATGTGTGTGGACGCCCAAGGCAAAGAAGCACTCTAAAGCCCTTGAGTCATTCATCTGCTCATTATCATATGCAATATTGAATTGATCCTGCTACGTATAGACGCTACATACCTAGAAATATCACAATTTCCCTGTTTATGACGAATTGCTCAATACAAAAAAGTGTATGAAAATTTATGAACAGTGTGATGCCGACGATCAGTTTCCTATCTCATACTTTTATTCCTTATTTATCTCTTTATTAATTTGTTTATTTTGTCATCTACTTATTTATTCATTTATTTAGATATTAATATATTTATTCAATTAATGTCCAGGCGAAGCATTCATTACTATTTATGGCTAATGATGAAGAAGAATAACAAGGACTTAAAATTGACAAAATACTCCCCCCCCCCCCCTCGTATCTTTATTATCATTCCTTAAATCGAGCAGATGTAGGACTTCTGGCACTAGCTTTAATGCCATGACTTGGTTTGTATGCATGATCAATAGGAATGATCCTGGATTTAGCAGGGAATGGGTGCAGCATGATAGTACTTTTCTTCCACCTGCTCGTGTCCTCACTTCGTATCACCACCAGCATCATTTCTCCTTCATCATGCATGAGTCCCTATATTGTCATCCGGTCATAGTAACCAGGGAGGTGAAAGAAAGGAGTGGGAAACTCTTGTAATTTATTCAAACGCATTCGTGAGTTCTAAAGCGTAACAATGGGATGTGTAACATTCCACTTGGCTTTGAAGTTCCATGCTTCGAGCCGAGCTTCCAATGCGGGGAACTTTGGAGGCCAGGCACCAGTTTCACAGTATTTCAAAATATGAAATTACCGGCAAAATTTCAATGTAAATTATAAACTTTATATGAGGTTTGTATTGGGGATAGTGCATCAAACAATTTTTCAAATTTAGTACTCCCCCCTTCTATAATTTGTGTGCCAGAGCTGGTAAAAGAAAAATTAAATCCTGAAAAAAAAATCAATATTTTAGGATAATGCGCTACTTTGTGCATGTTTTAATGTCCCGTTATTTAATCCATGATTTCCAATCTTCGACAACATTAAGTTTGCTAATGCGTGTTTTCGCGTGTTTTTTGTATTTTTGCAGTTGGAAAAAGGATGAAATTACACAAGTTTGTGTTCGCTTGTTCTACTCATTACACATTCAACAATTGATGAGAAATCTTTAAAAAGGGACAGCGAACAGTTGATGGGATACCATTTTCTGATGTAACAATTCTAAATCCTGAAGTTTCATGCGCTCTTTTATCTCACCACCCGGTGAACAGTTGCAGATTAGCGCATAACTTTTCGGCGGCTTGGAGCATGGGGTCAAAGGAAAGCGGCTTGATTCCACTCCTTTCTTTCACCTCTCTGGTCATATCGTGGACATGGTCATTACATAGCTGGCCAGTCACATCGTATCATCCACACTTTTTAAAGAGAAATTATAATTCTAGTAACGGTTAAAACTAATTTGCGAGCATTCCCATTCTTCTTTTGTCAGTGTGGAAGAACATCGTAGAAGAAACCTCCCCTCAAAAGAAATAGCTGGAAAGAAGTTCCATATCTGGAGAAAAAGTCATGCCAATTATGTGTGTGAAGTCCTATATACCCATTTCTTTGAATTTCATCTGTCTCTCATTTTTTTAAAACCAACGATGACCCATAATAATACTAGCTCATGTCAGCAATCTGGTTCATTAGGTGACGAGTCGCGTGCGCCTATATCACCCAGATTAGTCCTGTTCTTCCTGCATGATACAGCCCCTCAACCAAGGTACATCGTTCTCTCTCTGCCGTCCGTACGTGGAGCTCAACGTTCATTCACCCCGTTGGCAAACCCGAACATCGCCATGTAACAGCGCGTGATTCTGTTCGTGCGTCCAGCTTGCGCGAGTGTGAACGGACTGTTCGTTTATGGGGGATTTCGTGCTCTCCGCACGCAATATCGGAATTAGCACGCCATGAACACCGAAGCACGAAATGCATCTCTTCCGAACTGCAGATCAACACTCATCAATAGGATAAAGGAAGTCCAATTGATATGCCTTCGTGATTTGATTTTTGGTAAACATGGTAAATAGTTTTGTCGTTACTGTCAAGATAAGCCTAAGTTAGTCAAAGGATAAATATCAGTGAATATCGTTTGCATTTGAACAAACGATCGTAGTTGAGAAAATGTTCTTGAGGTGAACATCATTTCCCTACTCTTTTACTACACTAAAATTAATTAATGAAAAGGTCGAGGTCTGATAAATGTATTTATAAAAATACCTAGTTCATAGCTTTGTCATACTTTCTATTTCCTTGTTGAAGAATGTCATAGTAGCATCGTGACGTGAATATGTTTGCTCTTAAAATGCCCTAGTGTTTATGAATGTTTACAACATCTACTTCCTACTAAGTCAAACTTACAATGCCAATAATCAGGTAAAGCACCGAAAACGTTAGGTGTATTGTCCCTGGAGATCAAGTCATGACTGTACGAAAATAAAAAAGAGCCATTGAATGAGCTGCCTTTTATTTTTAGTTTAGAAGATGAAAGATCCTACCTTAAAGGAAGGAAAGTTTTATTACAAGTGCAGGATGATGATATTTACAAACAATCATCCAGCAAACGATACCTTGCATCCTGTTCAAATTGATAGTCACATGCACTTCCACTTTCTGCACTCGCATGATTGATTAAGATAGATTTGTTTCACTTTCCAAGGAGTTTCGTTTAATTTTCCTAAAGTAAATCATAAGCATCAGCTCTTATAATGGAACTACTTTATATGCTTTAGTCTTGGATTATTTTATTTTCTTAATGCAGAGGAATCCAATCTTCTGAGGAAAGGTTTACCTGGGATGCTAGGGTTCTCCCTAATATTGACATGAATACCATGCCATTGGTCATCTAGCATCCACTCATTATTATTTCCGTTTTTCGGGCATACCTGACCGACGACTGTTTTTGTTCGGGGTGTGGGGGGGGGGGGGGGGGGGGAGGGGTAAAAAAAAAAAGAAGAGATTTTAGAAAGCTTTTCTTTTTTAATTTCTATTTCTTATTGAAATATTCCTCACTCCCCAAAGCAATACATTACTGACATCAGGCATCGGATACAAACTCTAGAGTACTTATGGTAAAAAATAAATGTATAATTACTTATGCGACATCTATTCTTTAAAGAAGATTTTAAAAGTTTACAAATGCACTCATATCTGATAAGTATGCGCGACGATAATAAATACAATACACCTTATCTTGGCATTGCAGCAAAAACTCTTAATTAATTTCAATTTTGCATGGACAAGACTTGACACTTTATAAACATCTAAGATGACAAAAACTCTGTAATAATTAATATACAATAAAGAAACGAACCTTTCTATCCAGTACAGATGTACTGGGCAGAATTATGATGATCTCCGAAAACATTTACACTAGTTTAACCGCGTTATAGAGGCCAATGACCTATAATATACAAATCATCATTTATTTATTTCAAACAAAATTAAGCAGTTCTTATTGACAAATTCCGTGCCCTATTAGCGTGTTGCTATAAATAAACATATAAATGATATGCATGTCCAATATATATAGTAGCGATTAAATTAATCTGCCCTAAATTAAATTCACACGCATTCTTGCACGCGATATCATACGTCTGTACTTTCCTATAACATTGATAACGGCTGTTGCGTGTGTACGTGCGTGCTAATGAGCGTGCGCATGTGCGTGAGGTAGGTTTTCGTTTCAAGTGTCGGTCAAAGTGCTAGTAAGAAAGGGTTAAAGGCAAGAACGGAATAGCATGAATCAGAAAGTGCACAGAAGCACGTTATGCATACAACCCGGCGTTTACCGTAGTTAACGGTTGCACCATGTGTGTGAGAGAGAGAGAGAGAGAGAGAGAAGGGGGGGGGGGGGGTTGGGGAGTCCTCAAAAGGACTGTCGGTAATCTTTCTTTCTTGAATGTGTGTACTCATTTATATATTTCAAACATAATTAAGCAGGTCCTATTCCGTGCCCTACTAGCGTGTTGCTATAAATAAACATAATGATATGCATGTCCAATCAATATAGCAGCGATTAAATTAATCTGTCCTAAATTAAGTTCACACGCATTCGTGCACGCGATATCGTACGGAATTGTACGGAATGGTCGTACGTTTTATGCTGCGCAAAGATTCAATCAGTTTAATTTTGTAGAAGTTGGTTATTGATGTATAGACAAATGCTCATGTACCCTTTACAGCTCATTTATGTATGTTATTACCAAAGAAGAAAAAAGCCAGTCAGTCACTCAATAATGTCTGACAGTGAAGTCTAGCAAGTAAACGGGTTTCCTTGCATAATTTGAATATTAGGACACTGCTAACGTTTAAATTTCACAAATAGGACATACATGACATATTCATAATTCCTGCAAAGTTTTACAGAATTTGATGTTGGCTGCAAAAGGGATATAATATCTTTAAAACAAGGGTAGGTTTTTTTTCCCCTTTATTTTCTTCTTCTTCTATACCTTAATGGATTAATAATTCGTTGTTTAATGTGTTATCTGGAGTTAAGGTACTGGGTATTAGATTTCCTATGAATAAACACAAACTGATTAATCCATCCAGGTAAAAACTCATATATAAATTACTAGATCAACCAGATTGTGATAAATATTGTACAAAGAATAGTGCAGCAATAAATATATTAATGCTAAATATATTACTCATTGCGGATATAGTATCGAAAATAATATCGCTAGTGATATTCGTTTGTCTCGCAATGTGGTCAATAAGGAATCTAAAAGATCACGACGTTTCGTATGCTACTGCAATACTTCGTCAGGTGATAAAAACTGTTGTAAGCAAGGGGCTTTTATACTTTACGGGAGGACCGTAAAGCGGTCTAAAATTCGATCGATAATTGGAACAATAACGCCCAATGCCTATTGGTCGACGCACACGGTGATCGACCAATCACCAAGGCCGCTGGTTCGGCCGCTGGTTCGGCTGATGCACCAGGCCTATTGGCCGACGCATACGGTACTCGACCAATCAACGGGCCGCTGGCTCGGGCCGTCTGCTGAATGGAATCGACCGTTGTTGGCTGGCAGGACGGCGAGTGTCATGGCGGCGTATCGTCCGCATCCAAAATTCGGGGATATCGATCCCGTTGTCTCTGTTGAAATTATTAGGATTGAGACGGATATTGATAGCTTCTTTTACCCTCCGTGTATACCAATGCCGTTCTTGGGAAAGGCACTGAACCCCGTCCCAGTCTGGTTGATGCTGGTTGTCCCAAGCATGTTCGGCTACGGCTGAGTTGTCAGTTCGACGGAGTCTGACGTCCCTCTTATGCTCAGTGATTCTTTCTTTTATCGGACGGGCAGTTTCACCGATGTAGGATCTATCACATCCTTTACAAGGGATGTTGTACACAATGCCGTCCCGTCTATGTGGAGGAATTGGATCCTTGGGGCGTGTAAGTTGTTGACGTAGGGTGGTATCTGATCTGAAAACCGTTCGAATGCCATGGCTCTCTAGGCGGCGCTTGAGTTGTTGGGAGACCCCATCAATGTACGGCAAGACTGTAAAAGTCTTGTATACCTTCTGATCCCTGGGTTCCGACGATCTATTCTTGGTATTGTGTATAAAACGGCGTGGGTAACCGTTGAGACTCAGGGCACTGCGAACACGGGTCCGTTCTGTGCATGGCTGTTGTGGACTTGTCACAATGCGTGAAGCTCTGTCAAATAGACATTTCACTAGACCTCTCTTCACCGATATGGGATGGTGAGAGTCAAACGCTATGTACTGGTCTGTGTGGGTAGGCTTCCTATAGACTGAGGTGGAGAGCCTATGGTTGTCGTGTCTATGAACTAGAGTGTCTAAGAATGCTATCTTCCCTTCACACTCTATCTCTGATGTGAACTGGATGGTTGGTTCAAGGCTATTCATGTGTTTAAGTAGCTTATCTGTTTCAGAGATGGGAACTATGATGAAGGTGTCATCTACGTATCTCTTCCAAACACGAGGCAAGCAAGAGAGGGGACATGTGTCCAACGCTTCTTCTTCGAAACTCTCCATGTATAGGTTGGCCACAACAGCCGAGACTGGACTGCCCATGGCTGCCCCTTCTGTCTGTTCATAGTATGAACCTTTATACAGAAAACGGTTACCCACGCCGTTTTATACACAATACCAAGAATAGATCGTCGGAACCCAGGGATCAGAAGGTATACAAGACTTTTACAGTCTTGCCGTACATTGATGGGGTCTCCCAACAACTCAAGCGCCGCCTAGAGAGCCATGGCATTCGAACGGTTTTCAGATCAGATACCACCCTACGTCAACAACTTACACGCCCCAAGGATCCAATTCCTCCACATAGACGGGACGGCATTGTGTACAACATCCCTTGTAAAGGATGTGATAGATCCTACATCGGTGAAACTGCCCGTCCGATAAAAGAAAGAATCACTGAGCATAAGAGGGACGTCAGACTCCGTCGAACTGACAACTCAGCCGTAGCCGAACATGCTTGGGACAACCAGCATCAACCAGACTGGGACGGGGTTCAGTGCCTTTCCCAAGAACGGCATTGGTATACACGGAGGGTAAAAGAAGCTATCAATATCCGTCTCAATCCTAATAATTTCAACAGAGACAACGGGATCGATATCCCCGAATTTTGGATGCGGACGATACGCCGCCATGACACTCGCCGTCCTGCCAGCCAACAACGGTCGATTCCATTCAGCAGACGGCCCGAGCCAGCGGCCCGTTGATTGGTCGAGTACCGTATGCGTCGGCCAATAGGCCTGGTGCATCAGCCGAACCAGCGGCCGAACCAGCGGCCTTGGTGATTGGTCGATCACCGTGTGCGTCGACCAATAGGCATTGGGCGTTATTGTTCCAATTATCGATCGAATTTTAGACCGCTTTACGGTCCTCCCGTAAAGTATAAAAGCCCCTTGCTTACAACAGTTTTTATCACCTGACGAAGTATTGCAGTAGCATACGAAACGTCGTGATCTTTTAGATTCCTTATTGACCACATTGCGAGACAAACGAATATCACTAGCGATATTATTTTCGATAATAAATATATTGTTAACAATATATATAAACATATATATGTTTACCCTTCCACTTTATTTATTTTGCAATCAAAGTAATTGATCTAATCAGAAAATACAGAAGTTGTTGATAGATTGAAAAGTACTAGTTTTTAATGATTAACTTATTTATTACATAACTTTAAATTGTTAATTCTTTACCACAGAACCTGAATGTCCTGCAAAAAAAAAAATCCGCTTCATAAGGAACATCAGCTAGCCTACAGATAAAAGCTCCCTTTTCCAACTCCAAGCAAGAGGGATGACAGCGACAAATAGATCTCGGTATCGTGCATGATATAGTCATTTTTTTATTGAACTACCACTTCCATTAAAACAAATTTTCAAATCATTTCCCCTGAAGGTATAAAGAGTGTCCTCTTCACATCTTTGAACCCAACTTATCAATATTGCCCTCAATCCTATTGCCATATGACTTCATACTCTAGTCAGGGTATATAGTAAAATCTTGCCATCGAGTAATGATAAGATTTTATCAAGTCTTGATTTAGAGGAAGTACAATTTTAAATTATACTTCCAAGATTTCAATTCGTTTAAATAGAATTAAGAATCTTGCAGAGAAAAAAAAATTGTGACAGTTGGAGGATTAACAAAATAAAAATAAAAGAATAAAATTCATAATTCATAATTAATTGGCTTTGCAATGTAAATACCATATTAAGTGTTGTTGCCTATCTAAAAGGCTATGATTGGCGGTTACTGCTTCCAAACATACATTGCATAGATAATTCTGTTCATGGTAATAATACTTAAACTATCAATTTAAAGTACATGTAGCCATTCATATGAACAGCAGTGAACCAATTTTATTGGCCTATTTGGAACGCTTCATGTTGATGCCTTGGGTGGCTATTACTGCCAATTACACAATGAAAAATACAAAAGAAACAACATATTATTATACAAACAGTGAAACCAGATTTGTCCAGCAGAAAATATATTAACTCTGATTAAGTTTAAGATCTAGATTTGACATACCCTAATGATATCAAGATTAACATATTTCTATACAAATTAGTGTTTTATCAAATCATTTAAGGTTTAGTTTAGCATGAGAATTGAAGTAGAACGTCTAAAGGAGTAGAGATAGCGCTTGATAATGGTCATCGCAACATGTGACCCCGCCCTATCTTCGTCGGGTCAGCCACATACAACACGCACGGTCGCGTGATGTAGAAGCGTGATATGAGAGATACTTCACTCAACGTTCACACGCATTGCTCTGCACGCTATGCGGCCACTCAGCTTCTCATTACTTCTTGCACGCAACGTAGCATGTTGCACGCAGGGGTCCTTGCATATTTTGGAAGATTTGCACGCGAAGCGTCTTTTGACTGACTGACACAAGACTGCGTCAGACTCAGAACGGTTTATGTGAGCGTGATCCGTACCAAAAAACAATGATTGGAATTATTTTAGATTACACACACTGCATTGGGTCGACTGCGTAAGGGCCAGTTCCCCCCCCCCCCCACTAAGATAAGATAAGATAAGATTTTATTCGTCTTTCTTTCAAATGACATACAGAGCATAACATTGGATCATAACACATTTACAAGGCAAAATAACAAATTATGATAATGATAAAAAACATAGCTAACTAAAAGAAAGACGAGGAGACCCTGGTAAAAGCAGAGCTTGTAATTATTAGGGTCCCCTCTGAGCCGGATAAAACATGATGAATAGATATTTGTGACTACCTAAGAATACAATAGGGAAAAGGGGGTATAACAAAACAAGAAGTGTACACACACACAACAACAACAACAAAACGAGAGACGAGACTAGACAAGACGGGAGAAAAGAGAAAATATGAGAAATAATAGAAGATTACAGCACATCGACAATAGGCACAGCACACAACGGGCACAAGACAACAGGGGGAGGGAATAAAAGGTTGACAATCTGAAAATATTCAGTTAGACACATATTAATATCAAGAAGAAAATTTACATTTATAGTAATACATAATATATCTTGGCACCATAATAACTACCAAAATGAACTACTCTATGAGTCACAGTATTTATCGAGAAGATAAACCTTAAGTTTACACTTAAATGAAGAGAGACTAACAGATTGCTTAACGCTAGAGCCTAGAGAGTTCCAAAATTTAGGTCCAGTAAAAACCAAAGTATTAAAAGTTAACTTTGTCCTTACTTGGGGTAAGTGAAACGCAGAGGCATTTCGAGTAGCATGGTCATGAACTTGACTATTTTTCTTAAAAATGCTGACTAGAGCCTGTGGAAGGACACCAGAATCGAAGTTGTACATTAAAGAACCCAGTTGAAGGTGATAAATATCTTGCACCTTTAAAATTCTATGCGTATAAAAAAGCGGATTAGTGTGCGTACGAAAGCTAACGTTACAAATAATTCTTAAGACTCTCTTTTGAATCAAATATAACTTTTCAAGGTTAGTGTAATTTAGGGTACGCATATGCATGTTCCGTCCTTTTGAAAACACCCCCTAAGTCCGGTGTGTAAAACGGGCTTTTGTGTACTACGAGCCGGACTTTGGTGCGTGAAAAGTACCCCTTTACCGGACATTTTGGTAAGATGCGACCCCGCCCTATCTTCGTCGGGTCACCCACATACAACACGCACGGTCGCGTGATGTAGAAGTGTGATATGAGAGATACTTCACTCAACGTTCACACGCATCGCTCTGCACGCTATGCGGCCACTCAGCTTCTCATTACTTCTCGCACGCAACGTAGCATGATGCACGCAGGGGTCCTTGCAAATGTTGGAAGATTTGCACACGAAGCGTCTTTTGACTGGCACAAGACTGCGTCAGACTCAGAACGGTTTATGTGAGCGTGATTCGTACCAAAAAACAATGATTGGAATTATTTTAGATTACACACACTGCATTGGGTCGACTGCGTAAGGGCCAGTTGCCTAAATTCTTGGTTACTGGATGCGGGAAATGTGTCACACAAATAATCTTGAACTCTGTTGAAGGTCATTATAAGTTAAAATGATTTTTTAAAAAACTCGATGATATTCTTGATAAAAATGATTGCATGCCTCAACCCCACCCCCCCCCCCCCACTCAGTGTTATTTAGGGTACGCATATGCATGTTCCCTCCTTTTGAAAACACCCCCTAAGTCCGGTGTGTAAAGTCAATACGGGCCGGATTTTTGTGTACTACGAGTCGGACTTTGGTGTGTGAAAAGTACCCCTTTACCGGACATTTTGGTAACACGCATGGTATCCCCCCGTTCACGGAGTGGGGGGGGGGGGGGGGGGGGGGGGGGGGGGGGCTCAACAGCCGACCAAAACAAGCAATATCTAAACATGGAACCGCCAATACACGACATCACTGTAACAACCCCTAAAATAGTCAAGCTACATTATATCTGATCAGTGGTTACAAAATGATTGATATATCATAATATCAAAGCCTTTGTGAGCTTCAATGTGTACTTTGACCCTACATAGCCACCAGGCTAGGCTATACGAGATGGGTTGAAAAGGAATGATAGAAACCATTTTGGACCGTTGCTGCGAGAAAACTGGATGGATATATAAAACTTACATTTACTCAAATTAATTGTGTGAACATGGTAAATATATATCGTAAATCTCAGAAGTCAAAACAACTGTGTACATTTTTTAGGATCGTTAATGAATAGGCCTACTCTGTTTTTCTTTTGATTTTTAAACAAAAGGTATCTGAAACGACATGACAATTTTTTGTTATAAAAACAATCTATATAGATTATCTTCATATTATATTCAAACCTGTGATAATGAACAGGTAATAAAATGTATTTACATTCGAATCTGAATACTTACTTTACCACTTTTCGAAAGAGTGTGCCGCCGTTTGAAAAAAATCAACAAAGGAGTGAGATAATCATTTATACCACTTGTAAGTCTAATCTTGTAAGTCTAATCTAATTTTGGTCGAAAAACAATCAAAGACAATAAACGCATCTAGCCTCATTGTTTTGATTCCTGATAATCAATTAAGATTCTAAATTGATGACGTTTATGTCCTAGCCCGAGCGTGTATAACCCTAGTAGTGTGACTTATTAAAAGCAGGTGGGTAATTTAAAGATTTTCACAATGTAATTTTAATCTCATAACTCCAACTTCGATCTCATTCTTATCTGCTTTTATTTTTTAGATTTATTTATTCGTTCATTAAGCACTTGTAATGACACACCCTGATCAGCATGCACCTATGATGTTTGTCATTGGGCCACTCACATTAAAAACAAAAGGAAACATTACGATCACAGATAAAGTTTATTTTTTATCCAAAAATAATGCAATTCAGCCTTCTGGTTCTTATACAACATTTTGACTATATGTCGTTGGCTGATATTATATATATAATGCAATTAAACAATACGTATGCACCTTTTTTTTCTTCTATTGGGTGTGTGTGGACAAGAATAATGCATTTTCTCCTCTCAAGTTCATGAGTTTGTACTCTCTTCATCTCTCTATCTCTACTCTCTTCTCTCCTCTCCCTCATTTTCTCATCTCCTCTCTCTCTCTTTGTCTCCTCTCCATTTTCTCTTCCCTTCTTTGTTTTTCTCTCTCCGACTCCTCTTCACTTTAGTCTTCTCTCCCCCTCTTTCGCGTTGTCATTATGTGTGTGGGTGTGTGTATGTGTGTGCGTCTCTCTCTTTCATGAGCCCTCTTGCGATTTATCAGAATTTGTTTAACGTGCTGATTGAATGATGCTTTTTGATCGTGCTTGACCTTCTCAAAGTTGATATATGTTTATGGTCGCTACAAATTGTCGCACGGAGATCGAAGTGAAAGAATGGCCTTACCAGCTGGGTAGCTATACCGTCGCGTGCGGAGCGCCAGGGCCTCGCGTGATACGGGAGGTTTTTATGATCTAGTAGTTAACCAGCAACCGAAACCGTCTGCCGATTTTGTGTGTGTTTGTTCGTGTGTGTGTATGTGTGTGTGTTGTGTGGGCGTGTGTGAGTGCGTTTGTGCGTGTGTGTGCGTGTGTGCGTATGCGTGTGCATGTGTGTTGTTTTGTTTCTTGTTAGGTCAAAGAAAAAATAAAATAAAACATGTTTAGCATCCTGCCTTTTGAAAAATAGGAAGGAGGAGGCCCTTTGTTTTAATTTTTTTCAAAATGGCCGCTCAAAATGGCCGCTCGGTACATTTTCTATGACAGTCGGGCTATTTTTTAAGGATGGCCGCCGGCATTTCTTTATTTTTTTCTAAATCAGAAATAGATCATTTTAGCAGTGTTTTTTTCAAAAATTATAAACAAATTATTAAAAAAAAGAAAAAAAAAAAAAAGGAGGAGGCCCCCAAAAAGGAAGCGGGCGGGGACGCTAAACATGTATATATTTTTTAATGGCCTAATTACAAAAAGACCCCTTTTCCCTTATATTTATTCATATTAGAACGTCTCACTCCATATCTAAATATGTTTCTTATAGAGAGAGGTGGACGTATCGAAGCATTGAACTTTGTGTTCCGCTAATGGTTTACTGATTGGTGTATTCATATTAACTGCAATTTACCTTTTTTTTCTCTCTTTCTTGAAATTGATCACTAAGAACTCCCGCACAAAGTTCTTTAACCCACTAAATTATGTGGACACAATATTTTATAATGGAACAATGAAAGGTCTTGTCAATTAACTTATTTAAGAAACTGAATAACATGGACTGCACGGTGTTAAATGGCACTGACTAAAACTGACTACCCCCCCCCCCCACACACACCCTCTCTCTCCCCCCCCCCCTCTCTCTCTCTCTCTCTCTCTCTCAACATATTTCCTTTTAAACGGAGTTTTAAGGCTGTGTGGATAACTAAAGTTATCTCTGAATGATATTCGGCAAGGGCGGCCGAGCGACTTCCAAAGTGGGGGGGGGGGGGGGTACCAACAAAAAAGGGCACATACAATGGAAAATATATAATCTAGACACATGCTATACATCCCTACATTGTGATTATACTATCAGGGATGATTTCAATATTTAATTATCTTGATACATCATACAGCATTTGCAGTTGGGTGTGATTGTCTGTACATTCACTTGCGAGTATGCGAAGCGAGAGAGGAAACTTGTTGAGGTTTGTGAGGTCGCAGTGCGAAAAAATACATCTTATTAAGAGGACAAAACCCGATCCTGTTGGGGTTATAAGCACATTCTCATAAAGGAAGACTGAAAATGACCTTTGCTAAGTAACATAATAATATCATTTATAAATGCGAGCGAGTGAGCGAGCTTTGGGAAAAATTGCTCTTAGTCGCTTTTAATTAGGGGCCCGTATAATGATGAGAGGAAAATGGGACACTCGAAAGGGATAAGACACTTATTAGAAAAGAAAAGGAGCACGTGTCAAAGTACAAAGAGTAATTATCAGAGGTGAAAATAAGGCACTTCTTACACCTGGAAAGAGGCACTCACCAGGGATGAAAAAGGGCACATAGGAGAATGTGAAATGGGCATTTGTTGACGGAGACGGGGCACCCATCATATTTTAATAGGGGTATTATAAGAGTTGAATATGGGATAGGTCCCTTATTAGAAGGGAAAAAAGGGACGTATCATTGGTAAAAGGGAAAATATCAGGAGTGAAAAGTGACACTTATGAGAATGAAAAAAGGGGCGCTTGAAATAAAGTAAAATGTGCCTTTGTTGAAAGAAAAGGGGCACCGATCAGATTTAAATAAGGGCATTTTTCGGAAGTATAAGAGCGCTTTAAAAAAAAAAGGGGGGGAGTGGCTCTTATTAAAAAGAAAAAGTGTCACGTTTAAAAATAAAAGTGGCACTTATCAGAGATGAAAAGGGGTAATAATGGAAAGGGGAAGGGGCACTTATAAGAAGGAAAATGGGCACGTGTCAAAATAAAAGGGCCAGTTATTAGAGGTGAAAAGGGCACTCATCAGATATGAAAAGAACACTTATCAGGAGGGGAATGGGCACTTGTCAAAGTAAAAGGGGCTCTTGTCAAAGTAAAAGGGGCTCTTGTCAAATTAAAAGGAGCACCTCTCAGATTTGAAAAGGGCGATTATCAGAAGTGAAGGGAGCACTTATCAAAAGTGGAAAGGGGCATTTCTTGTACCTGAAACGGGGGACTTACTAGAGATTAATAAAAACACTTATGAGGATGGAAAAGGAAAAGGGGCACGTGTCAAAAAGGGGCACCTATCAGAGGTGAAAAAGGGGAAGAGGCAACCTACATAGTAATAGGGGCACTTTTCCTATGTAAAAATGGCAATTTGGGGGTACTTTAAAAAGTGGGGAGGGGCACTGTGCCCCCCCCCTCCCCCTGCCCCCCGGGAGGGTCGCCTCTGACATTCGTTCTTACATTGCTGGGGCATGTTACTTGCAAGTTAATGCTGTTTAAAAACATAGATGATTCAAATGATATGCACACGATCGTTTCCTGTCAGGAGTACTCATTTATTCAAGTAGGCCTAGATGTATGTTTATCTCGGAACTATCAAAGCACGAAGGCAACAGAGACCCAGAGCTGTGTGGTATAGATTTCGTGATTAAAATACTAGTTAAACATATTCTTCCTCAGTCTTTTATTAGCCTCTCACGAACAAAGTTTCCGCTGTCATGATTGGCTGATGGGGTGGGCGTTACGATCATCGATGCCGTTGATTGGTCAAGATTTCTTGTGACACGGACATTGGGTGTGTTCTTGCCCGTGTTTATTTGTGTAAGCATGACATGAATATCATTATATTGCGATTATTTTGATCGACATATAGGTAGCTCCCACGCCAACTGATAATTTTATCACTGTTTTCATCTTATAATAGTTGGTTCGTTTAATGAGTCTGACTGGTTAGCGATGTATTAGAAAACCTTGAAATTATCAAACCATAACAACGTAAACTATGATAAAAATCAGTGCAGCTTTGACTCATTGTGCGTCAGGCACTAATTATGCATGCGTTACTTTGGTCTTAAATCATTTTAAAAGTCAAATTCAGGTTCATGCTTCATTGCTTTAGTGTTTAAAGTGATGCAATTTATCAAAGCTTTCACATGACCTTGTTTCAATTCACAGGATAACCATAAATTAGTTTAAACATCCTTTTAACTTCTTTTCTCACATCTAAACCTCTCACTTGTCCATTGCACCATTCACATGCTGAAGGTGTTTAAGGTATTTGTCTCGAACAGCAGAAACCTGAAGCTTTACTAACATCAAAGATTCAGTTAATGTAAGAAAGAAAATCATAATGATAACTACCAAAGATATTGATAGTAAAATTTCATGAAAATGATAGGTAGATAGCATCCATGCAAGTAAACTTTGTCCATTTTGAATGTCTCAATGACAAGGCTTACCTTAAACAAGGAATACAAGAGAAGGCAATATTATGTCATCATAGCAAAGTTAATATCATACATTTTGTCTGTAAATGAATCTTTTCTATTCTAATGCACAAAACTATTACGAATATGTTAGCAATTGTTTTCATATCAATGCATAAGGGCTTTTGAATGGCATTCATTGCCTCAGTCCAATCTCGGTTCCAAATGATTTTAACGACACTTTTGTTAAAGGCTACTGCTCGGTCATTAGTTGGAGCAGAGTTATGAGTTAGGTATCACTAGACAGAATATTATTTATTCCTTACAATAAAATATATTTCAAGTTTGCACAGGTTATACGGGAATCTGCCAAAGTGGGGTATACTTTTTTTTAAATATGCACTGTCTATTTAAGAAAGAGTGTAAACCGAGTGTTATCAGAACACAGAGACGTCATGAAAATGGAAGTTAGGTATACTCAAATACAAATTGAATAATGAATATTTGTCAATAAGTAGCGAAACAACCAGCTCTTTTGAATAAAATGACAAAACTTGGCACCTTTTGAATACTCTAAAATGTTATGTTTGTTCCAGGTGCTTATCAGGAAATTCATCTCATATTTTAGAGTTCATCGGACAGTTCAAATAATTTTTCCAACAAAGAAAAAGAGATGGCCCATGGTAGAATCGGGAAGATCTTTGAGAGATAAATGCGCATTGTTCTTAACTTTCTATCATAATTTTTTATTTTACTAGTGATTGACACATGGTGAATGAAAGACAAAATATTTGAAATCGTCAAGATTTCCCCCCATGACCTATCTCTGTTTTGTTAAACCAAAGGGCACTCTAATCAATGAAATATAGCTTGCAAAATCGACTATTAATATGGTTATTTTAATTCATTTCCGATATGCTTGTAACTATATATAATTTCAATTTTGAAAACGTATTTCGAGACTGTTTGATGACTTATTGATTGACATCGTACAAATAGAGGGACAGCAGGACTTCTCTGAAGTTCTCTTTGTCATGTTTGGTAATTTCATGTTTTGTCCTTTTATTATCGTATATTGGCATATTCCATCTAATGACCAAACTACAGGTTATTGTTAAGAAAAAAGATATCCTCTGGGTGAAGATGTTTTCGTAATAAACTCGACGGCTTTTCTAAAATGTCGTTTTTCTGTCACATTTGACGCTATCCATTATTCGTTTGCACGTTTTCTATTTGCTATAAATCACGTTTTTAAACGTAATTGCAATCACAAATGCATTTAATGCGATGAATTATAGTTATGTCCGTATGCTTCCTTTGAAATTGACAATTAATTCATGACAAATACCACGTGTTCATTGTATCAGACTCAATTATCCTACACTACCTAAAATATCTAGTGTTCTCCAGTTTGCTTTTACAATAAAGTAAATCAACAATAAGTTAAAGTACATTCTCGGGAATTTTTCATGTCGATAATTTCACACGTTTGTGACATTTTGCTTACTCTTCAACAAGAGATATGCTCTGTTTGTACAACTGTATTGAGGAAAAAACAATCGTTAATATACAAAAAATGTCTCATCGTGGCGGATCGCAGTCACGCTTATTACCATGTTCACTGTACTTAATTTTGTTCCTGGAATGTTTCCACAACGTGTACTTACAGTTAACAACTAAATTATTATTAATTCACCTTGTAAATTTGATTCAATTTTTTGTTTTTGTTGTTGTTTTGTTTGGGGGGGGGGCAGTTTTCATTAAACTGTATATTCACATCTTTACTTGCTTTTCATGCAAATTATCATTGAAAAGCAGTCTGCCAATTTTCTTTGGAGTCAGATCAATCCATTAATCATACAGTATTTTATATGGAACTTGACAAACAAGTCCAACAAAAGATTCGGATATGGAGGCGGGAAGAAATGCAGGGGGGAACACGATTTGACATAAACACAAGGACAGCAATGAGGGAAGATCTGATTTAACCATCGAAGATTTCATCCATGACATGAAAGATCAAAAGATATGGATATCAATTATACAAACCATAGCGTGATGGGACGGAGCCCATTTAAGCATGGCATCAACCTTTGCAGGCATGCAGATCCTAATCTTTGTACCCCTTAATAATTGTCTCTTCAAAATAGGATTCGCATTATTGGTTTGATCGAAAACACAATTCCAAAGCATATTATGGGGAAGTTATTTTTCAAGAAGAGTCAGTTGGAGGTATTTTATGTCGTGAAGCCAAAATTTCAATTATGAAAAGTAAATACTATCTTCACAATTATGACTGTAGGGTTTAAATCACATTAAACGTAATTCAAACTATTGAAAGAATAGAAGCATGAAAGCATAACACTTTTCAATTCATTACGTTGTAATATTCATATACTCTATTAAGTCAATGGGGGGGGGGGGCATGGTTGGACGGTAAATACCGTCTATCAAATTTTGACAAAACGAGAAACGCTTTAAAAAAAAAGAGCAATATATTTAACAGTGAAAACCCTTAAGATGTTTAGATTATGGAGCAATCATTATCATCGAACACACAAAAAGCAATGAAAGAAAGTGACTTTATTTTTTCAACAAATTACCTGTAAGTTTAAGGTAGGGCTACAATGGACAGTAGAGAGTGCACACGCCCTGGAAATATTTATTTGTCTATATATTAAACTAAACATGTTTCAGAACATGAATTGTCCATCGTCACAATTGTCAATATCATAACTTGTAGGATTGCAAGATTTCACAAAATAGAATTCATTAAGAATATTGTTGAACACTGCCAATGTCTATATGACAATTGGCTTTTATAGGTACAGTTACATTCAATTCAGTTTAAAGAATTCATCCAGCGTTACCTTTTCAAATAGTCATACATGAATGGTCACCTGTTCTTTCCTACTGAACATTAGGCAATGGGTATAGAGAGCATCAATGTGAACCAACATATTAACATCATTTCCATTTACCACTCTACAAAATCACTCCAAGGGGCACTCCTGTTATATTTTTGTATAGATATGTATATCTAGCTTTGGTTCATGTACGTCCTATTAGGCCAATGGAACATGATTATTTCAAGCCCCAACCTGTATGTGGGAAAGGGTTGGCTATCAACAGAGTGATAAGAAGGACCATTAGGATACGGTGATATTAGTATTCGGGATATGGAAAACGGGGCACAAGTCCGATAATTTAATATCAGAAAGCAACTAAACAAGACAGATGGGGAAATTTCTCACATCTTCCCAGAACTCAACCTTCTCTTTAATTTTGATCAGTTAGTTTTGTATGTTGTTGTATGTTGGAGGCTTGGCGAATAAAATCAATCAATCAAACCAACAGAAGGAGGTGCAACAAGTTTTAAGAAAGCCATGAAGTTATTGAAAGTAAATAAAGAAATAGTTTTAAGTATAATAATGGAATTTAGTCAGATGGCTATGATTGCTAGTTCACATTATACAATTTCAATGGCGCACGAACGAGTTTTCCCAGATATTTCCCAGTATTTCCCAGCAGTTCCTGATATTTACCAGTATTTCCTGGTATTTACCAGTATTTCCCGGGAAAATGTTAGTCTCATAATATCAGTCTCGACAATGATGAGTACAATTTGATTGGGGGGGGGGGGGGTGGGGGGGGGGGGGGTGGGGGGGGGGGGGAGTTATGTTCATTTTCCCCAAAAATGTAGACATTTAAATTTGTTCTGTTTTTGTTTGTAAAAAAAGATTTTTTTTTTGACAATGTGTACGGACTCGCTGAAAAGCAGTTTGTTTGGACTGATTGTGAGTTTTTACCATGATTATTTTCTTAAGAAATGATACAAAATATCGAGTGTTAGAATGTGTGGATTCGCTTGTGTATGTGTATACAGGTAGGCCACTAGGCCTATACAGTCATGTGTAGACATATATATGCAATGTACATTTTTACAGGTAATATGGCTTGGGTTTTTGTGTATGAGCAGGGAGATGATCACCTCCCTGACTTCAGAGATAGTGAATTGCCATGGAGGAAATTGAAAAGTTTTCGTTCTAGTTAGAATACGCACACAGAACCATTTCATCGTTTCTAAATGGTTTAGGCACATCATATTTTGGTATCGGAAATGTTGAGATGTTTGCCAAGTACGACAACCCATGATCATTGCAATCAAGGCGTATTAAAATGAAATATAAGAGAACAACATAACTATTTGGAAATATATAATTATTTCCTTTTTTCGTAATTGCTGCATATGGCGAACCGAAGGGTACCTAGTGAATGAATGAAGGGGAAAAGGAGTGAAATTGTGAACTCTATTCGCCCCGTCAATCAGTGCGAATCGGATCGTGAATCGCGTGACAGCGAGATCATTCAGCACTTGGGAGCTCACAATAGAAATATTCTTCTTTAGAAATGGCAATAATAGAAAACGTGCAAACGAACAATGGACAGCGTCAAATGAGACAAAAATAACGGCATTTGAGGAAAGCCGTCGAGTTTATTATGAATGATTTCAAGAACACAATACCAACACAGACTGTTGAGATACGAGAGCGCCTTGTATGGCTCCTCTTCTTTTCCATGACCCTTAATTGACAATAGAAACATAATAAATGCAGGCCCTATCATGAATAGCAATTACACCGCCGCTCGCACGATAGCATTAACGCGTGCAACATTTTCATTAACCTGCCACTCATTCGCTGCTTCCACAAAACTGTCATCAACCCGTTCACGTAACACAGGTGCTGACGTCGTAACCGCAGTCAGCAGATGAGAGTTGCGTGCAGATTGACGACGACTTTCAGCGCGGACACAGCTTGCGTGCCTAAAGCCCGATGAAGTGAAATGGCTTATCAATAGCGATCGAGCAAGCGATGCGAGATCCACCATCAGCACCGACTGAGAGAATATTACTCTCTGTCATGCTTCCCCGCGTCGATTTGATTTCATAATTCGGTGTACTTATTAATAATAACATCACGGCGTTGCGTGCGCGGTGTGCCGTGCGTGAGAAATTTAAGTGGATTGGACTATGGGATTGCGTGTCCAGAGTCGGGATGTAAAAGTAGCGTGCGTGAGAAGCAGACCATTTTGATTATTGATCATTGACTTCCATTTTCTAGGTCATTGATGTCTAACTGGAAACCGTGATCGTCTCTCTCGCTCATTGCTTAATATTCAACTCTTGCTTTAAAGGAAGAAAGGACGACCGTACAAAACGAAAACAAATCAGAGAAAAAGAATGTCACAGGATATAGGCCTATACAACACTTCTTAAGACGATAATTATTTGATGTTCGTCCATCCACGGTATAGGCATATCAAATGAATATATCTTTGCAGATATGTTAATCGAAAGTCGAATGAATTGAACAGATATTTGTATGTTAGATTATACGTCAAAGTCAGTGCATCTATAATAATAATAATATTTAGCTTTTATATAGCGCTTAATACAAATGTCTCTATAAAGCGCTTTACAAATATACTATTTACCCCGGTCATTGTATAGAATTTCTCTCTCTCTCTCTCTCTCATATTTCTTTCATGATGTCCGCCTTTGTTCTCACACTCACAGAAACAACGCTCGACCACGCACACAAACACACACACTACAAATTCATGGCGTTTTGTTGTTGTTAACTCTGAGTCAGTTGGACTCTTTCCTCATCTGTCCCTGACTCTCTCTCTCTCTCTCTCTCTCTCTCTCTCTCTCTCTATCATCGTCTATGCCTGCCGCCTCCGTCTCTTCGATCAAGTATGACGTTCAAAGGCCGGGCCATTGACCTTGGCGTGCTAATATTTATATTCCAGGGCACAAGTTTGGATAATAAAGCGACTTCCATCTCTGACCGAGTTATAGTCACGAATAGCTTCCGCCTTCCCTATTCTACTCATCCAGACACCAAGTTTCACATTTTCAATTTGCGTCAGGATAAAAGAATTAAAAAACTCGGAGTATAACCAAAATACTATAGATTTTCTTCTTCTTCTTCCTTTCATGAGCACCTGTTACTGTTACTGTATACGAGCATAATAACAAATTTCCCACAGTTCTAAGAAAAAGATTTATTTACATTTTCTCCTCTCTTTTCAATAGCTTCTATCGAGAAAAAAAAAGGGGGATTGGAAACAGTAAACGCACTGCGGATGAATTCTAAACTGTTGTAATTGGGTGGAGGGATATCATATTCTGAGACGGAAGGTTATTGTCTTTGTGATACATTGACATCTCCATGACCATGTTATTAAGTAAAAATAAAAATTATCATTAATACAAATAAGTATATAGTGCAGACTTCAGAGTGAAAGTATTTCTTTTCATATCTTTGTACAGAGGCTGTTGTAAATCAACAACACCATAGGTCATGTTGCTATGTCAGGATGTCCCTCGGGAAGCTGTGGATAGATACAGAATGAATATTTGTAAATAACCATAACATTATGGAGAAGAAAAACGTAGAAGTATGTTTGATCACGAGGTAAAGCATTGCTATGAACACGGATAAACATGAGCAAGATGAATGTCGCCAATTTAACTCTATTATATGCAAGTATAGACATGGATATTAATCTTAAAATGTAGGCCTACGTGAAAATATCCGAATATAAAAACTACAAACTATAGCTGGTCTCAAGACTAAATTGTGAAATTGACCATGCACTTAGTCAATGAAGGCCTATATGCCAATCAGCAGAATGAGTTATCTTTTGTCCAACGTTCAACAAAATTATTTACTCGTGTTCCATTTGGCGTTAACTTTTCATACAGTGGCATTTGATTTTCATTTCACATGCTATTGATCTATTATTTAAAGAAAAGAGATAATATCAATGTACCATGTATTTATATATTTAAATGCGTTTTGTCTGCAAATTTCATGTTGAAGAAAAAGTTGTAATTTTCATTATTTTCCAGGTAATTCTAAAGAACTTGGGAACTTTGTCATGCACGAAGAGTATATTCTGGTTTATCGATTGCTGGTAAGGTTCTTTTTCTGTAATAAGTTAAGATCTTTATATATTAATACCTGAAAATTAGAGCGAAACTTGACTAAATTAAGAGGAAGAAATACAACTGAAAGTCAATTTTCACTCCCCCGCCCCCTCTGTACAATTCGTGAAAATGTTCAATCTCATGCTAATAGTTCGTGAGACAACAGATGTTTTACCTTTCAAAGTCATAAGAATTTCAATAAAGTGTTAGAGGAAAATTAATGAAAAGGCAACTATTCTTACGTAAATGGAATTTTACAAGCAAATAAAAAAAAAACTTCTCTATAGGAAAAGCAAAGAAAACTAATAATCGATTAAACCTAACCCTGAAATAAAAGAAAATACAACTTAAACAAAAAAGGGAATTGAGAAAAGATCTTGAGGGTAATAGAGTGTATACCGTGACCCAATCCCCTTTTATGACAAGCATCGCGTGCAGCCTATCAGAGAAAGGCCGACCGTGAACAAATGTCGAATAATAAACATTTAACCTCCGAAAGCTTTTGAATGTTTGCACCTCCTTCACCATAAAAACGCGATTAAGTGGTCTGCAAATAGACAAATTGAACTCGTTTCTTTGGTTTATCATTTTGGAGTCGTTCTTCCGAAATCAAAAGAGATAAGTCACACGCAAAGCACCCGGCCCAGCCTGCAGGTGTATTTAAATGAATTTCAAACATTTAAAGAGACTTGCATGGTAACATTGTACAGATGAGAGAAAACGGTGCTAAGGTAGCGACTTCAATGTTAAATGTACAATTAAAGGTAATCTGAAAGTTTGAGTGAAAAAGGACCATTATTAATGACAAAAATTGGGAAAAACTGATCTGATCGATTCCTTAATTCTCCCAACTAAATCGTTACAATTTAATTACGTTTTAGGAGAACTTAAATCAAAGCAATGAATTAACTCTATATACCATTCCAGACATTTAAGTGTTGAAAGATTTCAAAAAGCCTGTATCATGACTTATTTTCATGGAAAAACGATTGGAAAGATTCAAAAATGGTTGGGAGAATTTACTGTTAGAGGGTGTTGCACAGTGACGCCTTCAAAGAAAACCATAAATATCTTTGTGGTTTGAACAAAATTCCAGGATTTTTTGCATGTTAGAGGGTAAGTACAGTAGAACTAATATAATAAGTAACATTTCATACAAAAATTACACAGTGTTTTCATCAACCTTTAACATGACGAAGTTGTTTTGGTCATTGGTCATTCGATCATATTTTGGTCGTTAGTATTCTTCTGCAGATGTCTTAACGAATAACTCTTGGTTGTGTATTATCAGTTTACATTTTGTTTTAATGTCAACATTTCTTTTATTATTATATTATGTACACGTTCAACAACAAAAACTATATTTTGTATATGTTATATCGCTGAAATGTAATTTGATTTTAAAGTTGCACAAGAAAATAAAGTAAATTCAATTCAATTCATTAAGATAACTAATAAAAGCATACAATGACAAAACAAAATGTTACTTATAACATATTAAGAACAAATAACAACTGCATTTTCCCAAGTCTTTTCCCAAAATGTGTGTACGAAATGCCTATATAAAACAAATATTATAAATGCAATTTATCACTTTTAACTCAATAAACGTTGTTATTTTCACTCCTTTGAGACAGCAAATAGTTTTTAAAGCAGCGTGAAATAATACGTAAGTATATTTACTTACATTTTTGTAAACAATCGAACATTCCTAAAATGGAAGAATCTACTATTCCATGATACATGTACATCGCTGAGCGCGATTACCAAGCAAAAATAAATGTATATGATACCAATTGAATTTTTGAAATAAATAGGCCTTCATTTGTAGAAAGGCATAATTCGTCCTTGTTTTCACGAAGTGACGGTAGTGAGGAAAATCGTAACGCAAAGTGAATGCAATTTTTTTTCACTACCGTCACTTCGTGAAAACAGCGACGATTATTATTCTAATATAAATCTGATATATAATTATGGCTAACAGGGCTAAAGGAGTTTTGTTGGGGTATTTTTTAATAGCAACATACGAGGATGAAACAATGAGGACAACGACAACGACGAAATACAAGGAGGTGACCTAGTTCTTTTATTTTTAAATAACCCACCTCATTGAAAGCTGAAATATGCCTAAATGCAATTATATACATAATTCATAAATAATGATTTAATCACCATTTTTAAACAGAATGGCCCGAATTCACAAAGGAGGTTTGTCGACAAACCTAGGTTTATGTGCGTCATATGACGCGTTTCCACGCGTTTTTACTCCTTTGTGATTTCGGGCCTATACTTACTTTCAGTTGAAAAAAGAAATAAACTTTGTCAGGGTACCAAAATTAAGACCTCTGTCGTTAAAGCGCGTGCTTTCTTTCTCTCACCCTCTCTCTCTCTCTTTCTTCCTCATTATCTTTACTTCCAGGTTCCAACTTTGCAGGTGTCTGAACTGAAATGTAAAGATATTTAAAGTGCAAGGGGCATTGATAAAGTCTGAAACTGTTTCACTTCTTCCATTCACACATCTCGTTGGGTAAATACAATGAGAAGTTCCGTGCAAATTTCAATGTCCACTCACGCAATCTCGTGTGATATCTTGAACTTGGCACGCCACAATTTTTATAGTTTGCTCAACACACACGCATAAAATCGTGTCACGAAAGTCGTTGTTTAAAAGTACAGACGTTATTAATACCGCTGGATTTCCAAGAGCATCCCCCCCCCAAAAAAAAAAGGATGCAATAATCTCGCTATGGACTATTGCAGAATACATAATGTCGCTCCTTAAATGAGTATCATATATCAAACTAAATCATTTCTGAGCTGATACTTATCAACATGTCGAAATGCAATGTCGGGAAACTGTTTTAGTTTAAGCAGACTACGTAAGAACACTTCCGAGCCATATACAGATAGAAATCAATAGAGAGCAAAGACACTTCACATATTTCTTTCCATAAAAGTTTTAGGTAAATAAATTGTCACGAAAGCTTTTCTGCATTGGAAGGGAATGTATTACATAATTTCTTTTCACTTCAAGTTAAAAATATTTCAGAATTAGTTTTCCTGCAAACTGAATGTAAATTGCATCAGAAAATCTAATCAATTGATTTTTACAATATTTACTAGAAATGAATGATCCGTAGACTATTTTTACGACTTAATTATCCATTGCTCATTCATCTACTCATCGGTTAATTCAATTCATATCTTAATCATATCAATCGCCGATTCATTCTGTGAATCCAATGTATACAAATGACCTATATAGGTGAATCAAATCAAAATATTGCACTATCAAATTATATTTTTATTTTTAACTTTAGAATTTAAGTAAACAACACTTTAAAAAAAAAGGTGACTAATACACACGGTGATTTTCCTTAAACATTATTGAAAGAGAGGGTAATTTTTCAGTTGTTTGTTGAAATATCTTTAACAGTTGCATGTGGTAGCATTTATTAAAATAAAGTGCACATTCATCGACTTACCAATCCTAAACCCAAGCATCTGGTTGTTTGGTTGTTGGTGTATTTGTTGTTGTTTTTGTTTTTGTTTGCTTGTTCGTATTATCTTTCTTTTTTTTGGTATTGTTTTTGTTTCTCTCTATTTAGTAAAGCCATGCCACTCTTCTAATTATATTGATTATATCGATCTTTTAGGAGTGCTAAAAACACAAATTACCATAGCGTTTACGAAATCACAGAATGTGAAGAAGAAACATGAATTACAAAGACTTAGACAAATAAGTAAATCGCATGAGTTACTGAGGAAGAAGTATGTTTTAAGGTTTTCAGGTTAATTCTCTAATGTAAAGTGGGATATTGTTTCATGTTTTCGAAGCAGCCTCTGACAACCGTTATTCCCCGGTAGATTGGGGTCTGGATTTGGAAAGAATTGGTTTATATTTGCCAGTTGTTGAGCGAAGGTTACGAGTCGGTGTGTATAGTTGAGGGCGTAATTCAGGTGCCTATCATGATTTAGAATTTTGAAGACAGAATGCGTTGTGATAGAGGTAACCAAGGGGAGGTTCTTTATCAAGGTAGAAATACAAGTCAGCTAGATTCTGGACAGCGTCAAGTTTCTCACCATAATTTCTTTTACAGACAAAACAGTATAAAGAAGTTTACAATGATCTAACATATAGGGCGTTGCAAGAAAGTTGCAATCAATTGCAAATCCCCAAAATCAAGCGTAAGTCTTGCTATTTATTGTGAATTTGCAATTGATCGCAACTCAACTTTCTTGCAACGCCCCATAGTAAGACAGAGAGAGAGAGAGAGAGAGAGAGAGAGAGAGAGAGAGAGAGAGAGAGAGAGAGAGGGGAAATAAAAGCTAGATTTAGTTAACTTAATTTAATTATTAAAACTTTAATCTTCACAAAATCCTAGGAAATTCAGGAAACTAGTGGGGCGTTGCAAGGAGGTTGAGTTGCAATCGATTGCAAATATCAGTTGCAAATTTTGCAACTTTCAATCAATCGCAACTAGAATTAATGTATGAACAGCAGATGACAAGTTTTAACATCACTAAATTAATAGTCGTTAACTTTTCTATTCTCCCTGAAACTGTCAGTTATTAATTGTCTTTCGAGGTTCCAAACGAAAATGGAAATTAAATCTTACTAGAACCCGATGCTATCATAAACCTCATTCAACCTGAGGTCTGGACTCAAACTCTCGACTCATTACAGTATATATTAAATCTTCACTTAGCTCAGTATGTTGCGAATTGTCACTAGGTGCTTCACTCATTGCGTGCGGCTTTCCAATCTCGTTGATTTTAGTTTCAGTTTTGAGATGTTGGAGTTCAGTCAGTTTCAGCAGACAGCTCCATGTTGCCATGATTAAGGCGCAAGCTATAGAATGACTCCACCACACCCTACAGCTCATACCCAGCAACACCTGCAAAACAACCCTAATCATAAGCATAATTACTTCTTACTCTTAGACAGTAACTCATACCATCCCTAAGTATGCATATACATTAACGAGAAAAACAACATTTGTCTGCTATGCAACCGTACCGAAAGGCAAAATATACTATTGTTCCTTCATGGGATTTTTGTTTTACTCCTGAAATCAAATATTGGATAATAATATTAATTGGACAAAGGAAATTTGTGAAAATAGAAGCACCCGTTAAGATTGCAATAAAATGTTAACATGTTAACAAGAGAACTCGTGATGGGGGAAATATTCATGAATGTGCAACAAATGACATTGTTAGAATTTTGTAAAGCTCACCCTGCTCACAATAGTTCTTATTATTGTTATTATTATTATTTATTTGGCACTTTCAAAAGAAAAAAAATCAGGAAATCACAATGTACATGTACATAGGACATAATGAATACATACAATAATGTGTAAATCTCTATTCACATACAGACTATATGTGTGAGTCGTTGCTTTGATAACGATTGATCTCTCCTATTCATAATCATAATTGTTGCAATTTCATATATTAATCATCATTTACAATTTTGCTTCCCTCTCCACACGCTATCCTTCATATTTCCCTCAAATCTCTTGAAAAGGGGAATATCAATAATGGATCTTTTAATGCTCTCTCAATCTACATTTCCTGTATCTTTTTCTAATTTTCTACATTCTTCTACTAGCCCGAACCGTGTCATTCTTTCCCACAGACTGGACAAAGGCAGTGGTTATTTATTTACATATTTTTCGTGTGTTCATTCATTCATTCACAGTCATCACGCAATCGAAATGCCGTTCGCACGCCATATGCACGCTCGATTGCATGCAAAGATCCTCTTTTTCTAAAACCGCTTTATTTTGAAATCCATTCAAAACTTGTATTGAATCCTGAAATTTATGATGATATCTGGAGAGGTTAGACTTGTGCTAGGAATACAATGAAATGTTCTCTAATCTACACTCTCTTCATCTGATGTTCATTTAGAATCCTGAGAATGGAAGCTAGAAACATTGTTAGTCAGAAATGATTAAAGCATATGATCGGTCAAACCAAAGGGGTCAAATCCAAAGTGATTTCTTTTTCGTTCACTCTTTCCAAGACCTGTTAAACACCCTACAATAAATGATGTCAAGAACAAAGCTCTGATCAAAGACACCGATCTTTCGGTATATATCACTTTTGTATCTAATCGAAATAACTTGTCCGACACCATTGAACCCCCCCCCCCCCCCTCATCGCATTGAATATTCTGACGGTGAATTACAATTGAAAGGCTTTTTTGCAAGTTACTAAATGTTTTACAATTTACACATTGTGTATGTGTTGGGGGGGGGATAACATTTGGAATTACTACTCTTATCCCGCTTTGGTGGCAAGCAGCCCACCCTCCCCCTCCTCCTATTCAACATGGCATAAGGAAAGTAAACTCTATTTAACTTTTTAGGAGGATGGTGTCGGATATTGATCCACCACGTCGGTAAGAACTTGGCTTACCCCCCCCCCCCCCCCCCACCACACACACACACGCACACACAGAATGGTCTATAGATGCCCCTGGTGCGTTAATTTGGTCAAAAGGGCGGGCTCTTCGCCTGTCTACATAGAAACTGACAAGGATATGAAACCAAGGAGTTTGTACTAGTAACTCCTTGATGAAACCGACTAACGTCATAGCCGAAATCACCCAAAACAACAGCCGTAGACAGGGCAGTAGAAAGTTGCAACCCCCCCCCCACACACACACACACACCCGTCCATCCTCGAATGCTGAAAATCCCATGTTCAGGCAGCGCTGTCCGAATAAAGCCATATCATATTCGGGCAGCGAGGTGCCCTAACATGAAATTGTAAAATATATTTTCTAGTGTATGATGTCGAAAAATGATAAAATGTTCTTTGGAGGCAGTGGAAAGTTGGTATACGAGAAAGGGCATTAGCCTCCTTGCGAAAATAGGCCGCTAACCCTACGGTAAACGCCCGAGTCGTCCGTACCCCCCCCCCCCCTCCCCCCCCCCCGACACAAAAGTTACTGCAGTGTATAAGTATTTTTTTAACTTTCAGAGCAAGAAAATGACCTCAATATCATTTTCTCAGTAGTACAATTGTATACAGATCCACACGACCTTTGCCAGTGATTTGCACAAAGTGATACAGGTTGATATTACAATTGCAAATCGATTGGGCTACCATTCACAAATACATCAAAGAATTTCCTTTTTTCCAGTTTATCTGGAAACAGGCACGAAAAATGGGACTCTCGTGTAATCTACCTGTTTTTGATGAGTTTCAATTTGTTATTGTTCATAACACGAGAAAACCACTCCAGGGAAATTACCGTAAGCTAATGACATTTTAAGCTGTGAAAATATCCTTATCCGTATACAACTTTATTTCAGCAGAAAACACAGACGACATGTTTTTGCTAGACTTGCACTCTTGAGACTAGAGACTCGATTAGAATAGGTTCCAGACATATTTGAGTAAACTATTTTAGAGTTTGTGACCTGATGGAGTAAATAATTCAAGAGGGGGGGGGGGGGGGGCGGATGCGACACCCATCCCCCTATTCAAAATCCGTTTGGGGACGACAAATGGTGATGGTGATGGTGATGATATTGCTGCTGCTGCTATGGTGAACTTGATGGTTGTGGTGGTAGTGATGGTGGTAGTGGCGATGGTGATGATTGTGATAATAGTCATGGTGATAATGATGATGATGGAGATGGTAGTGGTAGTGCTGTTAGTGGTGATGGTAGTGTATAATTATTATGATGATACTAGTGATGATGGTGGTGGTGATGATAATCGAGCCTCGAATTCGACAAAGACAGTTGACTTCAAGCAAATAGGTCGCCATTGATATGAAATGATAAAACAATTAATGATATTTTATTCATGAAATGAAAGATTAATTGCCAATATTTTATTGGAATTAACAAGTGGCAGATAACATTTTTAGAGGGAGAATAGCACCAGCACGACGTCAGCAGTCTGTTACGCTGCAACTCCCCGCCGTGACTAAAAATACAGTCTTGACAAAAGGCTAAAGTTCATCGTACTTCTACGTGATGTATTTATCGTATATAAATAATGTATAAGGATATGATTTGCGGTTTGTCTATCTGATATCTGGCGAAGTAATGTGCCGAACTAGGGTATACAATCTTTTCGTTAACATCATGTAGCAAGATTTTATTATAATTGTACTCGTGTTTATTATTCTTAAAGCCAAACTCTACTTTATCTTATTATCACGATTATTAAAAAATATCATTGGTTTCATAAAAATATATTCATGACTTACTTTTCTTAATTGCAGTAGCGGGTTAGGAAAAGAAGAGGGGGAAATAGAGATCACATGCAATATGTATGTTTTGGGGGCGTCGGTGGACCATTTTAAAGAGAAAAAAGGGGGGGGGGGTGTCTGGACCAAATTTGCCATAAAACACTGGCGGTGCAAGGGGGGGGGGGGGGGCAAAAGTTCATTTCTTTAAACAATGTATCCATATTTCATGTGACCGGAACCTCTTTTTCATGTTGTATGTGCTTTATTTTCTACTGAGCTTTAGTATTATTATAAGATACATGAACTGGGCAACGGGGCACATGGTCCAGCTGCCCCCATCCCCCTTCCCCAATCCAACAAATGGAAATGGAGGATAAGGGTGCTCGAGAGAAAAGGAGGAAAGGAAGACGGGCACATGAAAAGTTGAAGTTTAAAATATTATAATTTGACCCATCACACGACCTGTCATCATCCTCTCCCATTTTATCCATCAACATGATCAGGTAAGACCTATTCCCACGACACTGCCCCTCCCTCGCCCTCAATGGCCAAATACACGCTAAGCCACTGACAAGGTATGTTATGTACATGCCTACAAACGAGAGTCTGTGTATATAGACCACAGTGTAACTGAGGAACAAATTAACGTCGGTTTTCCGCAATAATGGAAATGGTTTAATGATTGGCTCCAACTTGAACTTGAACTCATTTCACCTTTGCATAGAAGATGGAGCTCTCTAAAAGATCGCTTTGCCTCCATAAAATCGGGAGGGGTCTGAATTATATACATTTTCTGTTAGTATTATTCCCCCCTCTCTCTCTCTCTCTCTCTCTCTCTCTCTCTCTCTATCGCTATAGCTATCTTCCCCAAGCCTCTCATCACTCTCCCCCTCTATCTCCCCCTCTCTCTCCCGTCTCTGTCAATGTACAAATATCAACGGTCTTGCGTAGCATAAACTACCAATTAATGTCATATTGATTTATAATGCCATGCTAAATGAAGCCGAAAATATCAACAGAAATACCTTAGATATTAATTTTGAACAATAATGACACAACGGTTAATCCTTTACAATGTTTTTGACGACCTATATACTTTCCAGGGTTTACCCAGTTACTGGTAAGCCTTCATTACATAATTCGTTGCTAGTTCTTTCTAAAGAAATTAAGTGTGAACTAGCCCATCATACGGTAGCTGCCTTTCTAATCTTTTTTTAAATCTTTGAAGTAACTCTAAAGTTCCTTTGCCGCTTAAACCAGATTCCCTCGGCTTAATATAGAATAGAAGGTGAAGGGTTTGATTTTTGTTTCCTTTCATTGGGTGCAACCAGGGCAGTGGCGTATCCAGCATAGAATTTAGCCGTCGCCGCCCTCTCCCTTTTTTGGTTTAGGGAACCAGTATGAATAAGCAAAACAGGCAGTGGACATATGGCAAGAAGTACAGGATGGCAGGTACATTCCTCCTTCCATCCGAGGAGGACGCCCCCTATATTAATCCGTTTCTGGATACACCACTGCCACAGCTTGTCGTGAACTTGACCTCGTATGGCCCCTCCGAGATTGCCCGCTTTAGACTGTTCGCAATATGTACTCTATTTATATTTCCTCGCACATGTACCTAACCAGAGTAACTGATATAGGAATCAATAGAAGAAGGAGTTCTCCATTTGAGGAGACATTTAAGACGAGTTTAAGTTGGTAATATCAGGAGCAAAGACTTGTTCATACAAACGGTATAAATGTTGAAAACAACAGCAAAACATGACAAATGAATATTGCAAACATGAGCGTATAGGGGGGCCATTTCGCCCGGGGTTGGCTAGAATTAATTGCCCGGAAAATCAACTCCCGATTTTATAGATTTTGCGAGCGAGCAATAGTTTTGACACTTTTATTTTACCGTGAAAAAGTGTAATTTTGCCGCATCTACAAAAACATAAAAGCAATACGAATTCATTCATGTCCTTTCCAGTATTGATATTTGTACCATATTCATATATTATTATTCAAGCTCATATAATTGAGTACAAGAAGGGCTGATTTCCTATGCAATAAACATGTGAAAACGAAAGATTTATATAAAAAGGTGCATAAATAAATAGGTTTGGTCATGGCGATAATTTACTGTAATACACAAAAATAAAATAAAATAATGAAAATCTGACCACATACGATTAAAATGTGTGACCTTGCATTAGAAAACCCGTTTTTAAAACCATTTTTCCCCTTTACAATCATCTGTTAATTCAAGTAATTAACGAAAACACATTCAATTTCAACTATTTCTTTGTTAAAATGTAAATAATATGACACTATAATTATTCCGTAAGATTAAATTTTGTTTTTACATCGTTGAGTAACTTTATGTGCGTGGCAAGTTATCTAGTGACCAGGAAATGTGATAATGTTGTATAATACTCTAATTAACTAAATATCACGATTCTCTGTCGTTTCTAAACAGAGGCATCCATGATTAACCATTGCGTTACACGATTGTCTGAACGAAAGAATTAAAACATTAAAACATACTAGATAAACAACTATCTTGCCAGAGCGAAGTATAGAAACAGTAACGTCACCGGAAGTTAATTACCTTATCATTCTTTTTACCGAGCTCTTGTCATTATATTTTCCCATTCAAAGTGAACGCAGTCATAGTATTTTGCCATGCAGGCGCTGGAGTACGTTTACAATGTGTCATTATTCCCGAGTAAATATGTTTTCACTTCTATTTTAAGCCCATTGGCTAGAATGTGCTAAAACTGTTTTCCTTCCTTACTGGAAACTAAGTTTATTTGTACTTTTTTAAATATGCTATAATTTAGAATACATGCCAAAAGATTTTGATAAAAGTGAAATGAGCTAATGAATGACTCATTCAACGTGAATTTCAAATCAAATTAATATGCAATGCGGAGTGTTGTTCGATACTTTTAGATTTCTTTGTTTACATTTATCTTGATGTTCAAGATTCAAGAATCAAGACTCTATAAACATTTATATCCTACTCATAATTAAAAATGTCACAAATTTAAATTTAAATTTAGGGACCAAGATTTCCTGAAAACACGAGGCTTGTAATGAAGTCGCCATAACAATATATACATAAATATAAGTTACATAATCATCATCTACTTGAAATACACTGTAAAGTTAAGAGTGCCAAAAAGGGCAATATTTGCGTGTGGGAAGAGGTAGTGCCTTTTACATCCAGGCCTCCACTAATCCTCTCGGATCTATATTTATGATCCAAGGCTTAACATGATCGGGGAATAATGTAATACATAGGGGCTACGCGAGAAAGGGGAGTGAAAATCTCCTCCCTTACAATTTGGTAATATCAGAAAGATAAAGAGAGACGGAAAGGGAAAAGGGGGAGTCAGAGAGAAAGACAGTAAGCGAGAGGGAGCGAGAGAAATTGGACACATATTTTACACGTTGCATTAACTAATATTCCCTTATAAAATACTTGAAAAACGGGAATATTTGTTTTTTTAAATAAATAAAATGATTTATTCCCGTTATTATTATTTGTTTTGCACAAACGAAGAAAAGCTCAAATGGAAAAGAAAATCCGAAGGTTATCTATGCACATGATACAAAAAGGAAAAAAAATCAAAACCTAATGGTAATTTATAAAATTGTGATATTCCTGCCTTAGTGGGGAAATAAACAAAACAAAACTCGATTGATTTTTCAAAAGTCATGATAAGAGATTATTTTCATCTCTATTTTCTGGGATGGGGCTGTTGTTGTGGGGCGACGGTCATCTTTGTTCTATGTTATTTATAGGTAAGATAAATTATGAAAAATGAGCGGTTTAGAACTCACGGTTGGTTGGCGGATAAGTGTTTTTCTCTTAAACGGTTGAGATGCATAAAGGCAAGTATTTTCCGCTAATGAATTTCCGTCACTTTCCGGTGCAATTAAAATGATCATGATGTTAATGCTCTTCAGAGAAACTATGGTTATGATCTCAAATGTTATGATATATAATGTTTAAAATGAATACAAAATAAACAGAGGACAACATCAGGGCTTATACATCATGAAACAAGGAGACAAATAGTGAAAATAAGAGCGATTTCGAGGCTAATATATACATGGAGAGCGAACAGGGTTCAGCTATATAAATCCATCAGTATATACAAAATAAGAAGTGATAAGAATTATAGAATGATAGAACATTCTTCCAAAAGATAGAGTTACTGATTTAAACGATGTACTGATGTAATGAAAATGATCATTCTTCATACACTGTTTTGTATTGTTAATGTATACCAAATTGGAAGTTTTTTTTTTTAAATTCACGGTCGGAGCATATTTTCATCAACATTTTTTAATTGGCCGTGAGAAAATAACAAAAACATCATTATCATTACTTTTATTATGAGCGTTCTTATTATCATTATAATCAGTTGTCATCATCATCATCAACATCATTATTTATATCATTAATAATACTATTATTGAATATTATTTTTTAAATCTAATTTCGTCATCAAATAAACTATTCAAGATAGAAAGGCCAGAAAGTGGCTATGTCATTGACAAGCTTGAGGTGTAATAGGTGCCCAAGCATTTGTCATTTCTAAATTTTGGGAAGGGTGTCTGCAGCTCTCGTGCCCGCCCCGACCACTTCACGCCTCGCACGCCGATGACTGAGACGTTTTGCCTGCAGGCATGCATGGCATGACAATGGATACTGATCACGCAATCGCGTGAGAACATTTTAATCAAATTAAAGAATTCAAATTCAGAATATTGTCATTGCCTTACTCGTCAAATCAAATTCTGTTCTGTATAGTTCACGGAATAATGGGAATAGCTTGATCAAAAAGTTACCCCCTTTTTAACTCAGTTCTCGACACACCAATGTCAGAAAATGAAAATGCGTTGCAGGGTTTTGCACGATATAAATCTCAAAAATTGTAAAAGGGCTGCTAAAAAAAATATCAAAAAGTTTCCTAAAGCATGGCTACAAAATATTCATTATTAGCAAAATTACAGTCATTTTTTATTTTCAAGTTTGAATCCTGCTTGCTACTGGCAGTGTTTTATTCATCCATTTGTTGGGTACAAATTGAGGGCTTCAATTTTCAATCAAGAGAGAAAACCATAGAGTCTTTTGGTCGAAAATTTTGAACATCCTTTCATATAATAATAATAATAATAGCTCGTTCTTATATAGCGCTTTTCAGGACCACAGGCCCTCTCAAAGCGCTTTACAGATAAGTATATTATTAACCCGGTCATTGGATTCAGGCTTACCCGCACACAATGTATGCACATTCTCCACTCCCTGGGGAGCATTCCAGCCAGGCGTCATTTTTACAAGCGCACACTTGCTAATCTAACCACATTAGCTTTCGCATCCCTACCGGGTACCCATTTAACACCTGGGTGGAGAGTGGCAAATGTAGATCAATGTCTTGCCAAAGGACATTAGTGCCGCGGCGGGACTTGAACCGCGGACCTTGTGATCCACAGTCCGGTGACATATCCACTCGACCACGACACCTCTCATCCTGCTGCTACAGAAAAATTCTGAGGGACAAGTTTTTGAGGGCTCGCGAATCCCTGATAGGGGTTTTAATGATCCCATTTAAAAACGTCGAACCCGGTGATTTTTAGAAGGATTTCTCAAAATGCAATGCAGAAGTTGTCTTAATTCGACTACAAGTAAAATCAGAACAAGTAAAACAAATGTTTAAAAAAAATATATATATATATTTTCGAACTCTCACAGTGGATCCTAGAAGAGATCCACGCCTCGGGGTCATGGCAAGATGTACGCACGTTCCCTTGAGCCTATAAACCAGCCAGGCCTCTCAAAGCAGTCGATATCTTACTATCCTACCGATCACGACGTCATTGTATCTCGTTTGTATAGTTGATCCTGATCCTGGCTAAATTTATAAGAGTGGATAAGAATTAGAATATTGTAGCGTCTCTGACCTGATGGATGCTGATTGGTTAATACTAATGTGACTCATTACTATCAGCCAATAAGGACTAAGTTATCACTCTGACTCGTTAAATAGTGGATGCTGATTGGATAATGCAACTAGTCGCATCAGAGAAGTCATGTCCACCTATCGAGACACAGCCGACTTGAGGAATTACGGGATAGTGTGGTTTCAGGATGATACGGGTAAAAATGGCTCGCTTCTAGCTATAGACAATGGCCCTTCCAAACGAGGTATTCAGATTTTGGTTTCAGAAATATAGATAAAATATAGATAATGGTTCACTTTTCATTACATAAAAAGATTCTGTTTGGCTAGACAATTGCTTTTTTGTTTTGACACCAGATCTTCATATCTTTGTTTTAGGAATAGTAAAGGGCTAAATTACAGGCAACATTATACTATTTCACAAGAAAGACACGTTTCTGTAGTCATTCACACCATTAAGCCCCAGTCCCATATAAAGCCGGACCAGCACGGACGAGCACGGACCACTCCGGACCATCCCAGACCATGGTCTGGTGTGATCCGGGATGGTCCGGGATGTTTTGTTCAAAAAATCGCAACCGCCGACCGTCTCCCCGGACCCAACACGGTACCACTACGGACCGCCCCGGACCGTCCGGGCATAGCCCCGGCAGCAGTACAGATCATTCCAGACCCAGCACGGAGCCGCCACGGACCGTCCCGGACCACCCCGGTGCCAACACGGTGCCAACACGGATGACACCGGACCATCCCGGTGCCAACACGGTGTCAACACGGACCGAATCCCGGATCACCCCGGATGGGGTCCGGGATGGTCCGGGACGGTCCGGGACGTATATGGGACTGTAGCTTTAACGGAATAAGTAAGACATTTAATTAAAACTCATTGAACAAAAATGAGATTCAAAGCTAAGGAAGACGTTGAATCTTGAGTCAGGCATAATTATTTTGATTTGCAAATAGGCCTACCCTTGAGACATTTTTTTCCTTCTTTTTTTCAAGCATTGATTTTTTTTCTTCTCTTTGGCTGGAAATCAAATGAATGAATGAATGACTTAATAAGGCTGTGGATCCTTTGGCAATATATATTTAAAGGCAATATACATTCAAAGACATTGTTTAACAATGTTTCCGAGTTTTACAAATCTATGTGTTATCAGTGTCTGTGATATGGTGTAATATTGAAGCCCTAAACAAAAACTGCGCTTCAAAATGATCATGAAGTGCTTCAAAAAAGTAAAATCTTTGAGTGACCGGTTTTACCATACTCATTTCCCCCAATAGACTTTAGTGTTATAAATTTGAAATTTATAATTCCAATCATAAATATCTTGATAATCAGACAGGCGATCGGCTTGTAAGGGATTCCTGACTGACCTAAAGGTTTATAATTATGATTGCAGCATGAGCTTAAGCAGGATTTTTTAAAGAATCTGAGGCAAAGATACCCAATTCTTTTGAAGCCCCACTGCACTACTTGTAGCTACTTGCGCCCTTTATAAAGCAAACAATGCCTAAGCGGTACCCATTGGTCCCCATGGTCCCCTTTTTATGCCACTACTACTACTACTACTACTACTACTACTACTCCTACTTCTACTACTACTGTTATTATTATTATCATCATCATTATTATTATCATTATTATTACTATCATCAATACTATCATCATTATTTTCATTATTATTATTTTCAAAATTATAATAACTAATAAAGTTAGTATTATTGTTGTTGTTGTCACTTGACTTCTGATCAATCAATTGAACCGTTTCGGTGCATGTGTGACAAAGTGCTTTTCATAATGTTCTTTATGCCGTGTACTATTATGATTAACAAATTATCGTGAATGGGAAAAAAATAGGCCTTCGCGTGCGAAGCGTGTAATTGCGTGATAGCCACTCCTTGCGTGCGAGATGATGGTGGATAATAGCTGGTCGAGATTGCGTGTCGGGCTGCGTTTCCCGTTGCAAGGGTATATAGGAAAATGGGAAGAAGGGGTCATACCAATAAACAACTACTAATGGTTTTGGTAGATTTATAGTTAGTGTTAAGGGTTCAACGTTTGGAAGACTTCTTCTTCTTATTTTTATCGAGGTGGGGGGGGGGGGGGGGGGGGAGTACAGCTTTTACTGTACGTCTGATATTTTCATATTCTTTGCGGGGATGGACCATGATCAGACACCATTTCATCTTCGTTATAGTCTTTCCTCTTCTCTCGTTTATTTGCTTGTATTTTACCTTAAAAAGACGTTTTAAATAGGCAATTTGATTGAAAACCTTTTTAAAAATTCAAGATTTTATAGGTAGCTATCATTTAGCATGTTCAGAAATCAGTAAAATTTCTTATAAATGGGGATGTAAAGAGAAACTTCATAATGTTGCCTCCCTTACTTATCTTCACGGTACATTTCATCAATAAAACATATAATTGACATCAAACTTAATGTTGACAGGTGAATTATCTAAGAAACACTATATGCATTTGAAAAGTGATTTGCTCATTCCATCAGTTTTCCAAATCGAACTATAAAGTCATTGTATTCTTTTACCTGATAATTGATTTCATAGCTTACTATCGTATTCTTTGTATTTCATTATTTTGACAAATCGGACTAATTCGCTCTATTCTTGTATTTATTTTGATTTGTTTTAATGTCCTCTTTTGTGTTTGTATTTTATCTGTGACACAAGAAGTCTTTCCTATCTTTCTTTTGCCTATTTTTTTCCCCCCATTAACTTTCTACTTTTTCCGGGGAGACATATTTTGAATTCGCTGGTTATTCGTGGACTGGCTTATAATGACACCTAGCTTTCGTTCTCTACTTTTTCCTGATTTGATTTGATAATATTCAAAGATATGTTTGTTACAATATTAGATTGACGCCAAAGTCAATACATGTATACACTGTACGAGTGATCGTCTTTGGATCCATAGCGCACATTCCACGGCGAAAGTCAATGCCCTGTAATGGAAGCAAACGTAGTAGAGCGTTGATTGACGTGGCGTGACAAAGCTTCGACCAATCATAAGCCTCCTGTAATTGAGGTCGGGCTTAGGTAGGCGGGCACTTTGGCTCATTCACGGCCGATTGGGGAGGCGGTTCAACTGTTTCGAGTTTGGTGAGGGGGCGTGTCTTTGAGAGCAACATATTTTACGCAGCTCTAGTTTTGACACTTTTCATTTACGGTGAAGTGAGTGTAGTATTTTTTTCGAGCGACGATGAGGTGTTGCGAACAGCTGAGGTGATTTCCGCAGAATTATCATTCACGAATGACCTAGGATTTGCTCCTATAAAAAGACGGGCAAGTCATACTACGTTCATAATCTGTCTGCCAAGCAACCAAACCTCAGCGAGGCAAAGCTTTCATCAACCCACGACTTGCGAAGAACGCCAGCTGGAAATATGAGCGAGAGCAAAGCCAAATCGCTGCCTGGCCCATGGGGGTTGCCGATCTTGGGTAACCTGCTAAACCTCGGCAGTGACGAACCGCACGTAGCTCTGATGAAATTAGCCAAAGAATACGGCAATGTCTATCAAATTCGACTCGGCAGCCGACCTGTGGTTGTACTTTGTGGCCAGGAGGCTATTAGGAGTGCTCTTGTACGCCAGCCGGTGGCTTTTGCGGGTAGACCTGATCTTGCATCTTTCCAATTTATCAGAAAGAACACAGACGTAACCGTCGCTTTTCGGACAAACGATGCGACCTGGAAATTGCATCGTAAACTCGCCGAGTCCTCGATTCGATTCTTCGTCTCGGGACAACGAAAATCGAGCCTCGAATCAACTGTGACGCAAGAGGTTGAATCGCTGATCAACTACTGGACCAACAATAACAATAACGACGACAACCTGCAGATCGACCCCGTTAATTTGATCAAACTTTCAGTGAGTAACGTGATGTTATGGTGCATCCTCGGCAAGCGACATTCACTCGATGATTCTCGACTTCGCGAATTTGTATCGAAATCAGACGATTTCGCTGTCGCAGTCGGTAGTGGAAATATCGCAGATTTCATGCCGTGGGTTCGTTTCGTCACAGTTCGTACCACGCAAAATCTCAAAAAGCTACTTAACACATTCCGTGGTTGGTTTATGCCATACATCGAGGAGCATCGCCTCCAGTACGAGCAGGACTCTGAGAAGGATATTCTCGATTACCTCGTCACGTCGTCGAACAAACTCGACGAAGCCGATCTCCAGCAGCTAGGAGTGTCCCGTGAAGCATTGCAAATCTCGACTGTATTCGACCTCTTTGGTGCCGGGTTTGACACCACGTCCGCCATCATCACCTGGCAGCTGTACTACGCGATCCGTCATCCCGCTGTCATTGCCCGAGTCCAAGCCGAGCTCGACGATGTCGTTGGACGAGACCGCCTCCCAAACCTCACCGACCGTGATCACCTCCCACTGACTCAGGCGTTTCTGCTCGAGACCTTCCGTCACTCGTCCGTGGTGCCGTTCACCATCCCGCATAGTACGACCACTGATACCACCCTCCTCGGCTACCATATCCCTAAGGACACCGTGGTCTTCGTCAACCTCTACTCGGTCCATCATGATCCAGATACATGGCACCGACCATCCGACTTCGACCCAGAGCGCTTCATCGACAACGAAACCGGTCTCGTTGATAAGACAAAGGCGGATGCCATCATGCCATTCGGAGCTGGGCGGAGGCGATGCATCGGCGCTGAAATGGGCCGCATCCAATCATTTCTTTACTTTGCTATTTTGATACACCAGTGCCATGTCAGTTCCTTAGACAAAGCATCACTGGACAATAAGCCTATCTATGGCCTGACCATGCGACCTTCACCTTTCAAAATCTGCGTGAGTAGGAGGTAATACCTCAACAAACAATTATAACAACACTGTCTCATCTCTGTCATCAGCTTTAATATTATTCATCGAAAAGAAGATCAGAGAAGTGACAAATATGTTTACATCATTCGTATGAACGGTCTACTTTCTTTCCCCATCTGCTTATTCAACCACTGTTTCCAATTAGAGAAGTCACTGTTTTTAAATGTTTCAATGATAGAATTGCTGCACATACATTTCATCAGAATTGAATATCAAATGGAAAACATAAAGAATCTTTGTGGACGAAAACTCGTAAAATCAAATTACATACTTGAACTCCGGAAGTATATTTCTCTTTTATTGTTGATAAATTCAATTTATTGCAATTTTTCTACCATTTTATATGTCGCGTTTCCTATTATCCAGTATTATATTTTAACAGTAAATAGCGACGACCTTCTCTTCTTGTGTGTTAAATTTAATAGAAGAACGTTGTGGCATTGAGACAATTATTAACAGTTTTACTTTTTTTTTGACAAGAACAACCAATTAGAAGGCAACTTACCCGAGAGGCGTTTCTGATTGATTGATTCGCGATTAGTCTTGCATTTGTTCACAAATATCGCTTGTTTGAAAGACGATGGATGTAAATATCATATTGTATATTGTAAATACCAACGGGACTATTTTTGTGTATATTTGGTAATGTGAAAATCATATTTATTCAATGTAAATACAGACTAATGTTTAGGCATTTATATACAAACATGTAAAAACTTAATAATATAAGTGCCTTTTTTTAATTCTCAGAAAATATTTCTTTATGTGAAATGATATGGTATTAAATTTATCTCATTATTTTATTTAACTATTGCATAGTGGCAGTTCATATTACTGCTTAAAAGAGATGAGACTATTACAAAAAACGTGAAATATCACAATCCAGGATATCACATGACGTTGAACATAATGAACGCTGAACCGTCCCTTTTAACATGTTTGAGATTGATAAGCTGATTTTTTTTGGTCAATCCTTACTCCACACATAATATAAGCATTTACACGCGTGGAATGTCTGAATACACATCTTTAAAGAAGATTTTCGAACAAATACGGACATTAAGTATGACACTCATTTTCAATAAAAACAGAAAAACAGGTATTATTGCATTATTCAATTAAAACAAAAACCCTAGAGAATGTGTTTTATTTTCATACATTTGCACTTTGATAAATGTATAATATATTCTACTTAGATATTTTGAATGTTTTCAAATAATCCTATGTTAACGGTGCACTGCATGTAGTGATACATTTTATTGAATTGATAATGTTTGTATTCAATTTTAATTTGATTGTTTCTAATTCATTTCAACCTATAGTACAAGCGTTGATTCAACAATTTGAAATACCATTTTTAAAAATACATATAATTCGCAAATTGTCATGAAAAGAATTTGGTTTACCTGCTATTAAAAAGAAAATATTGAGTGATATATTGTATTACCTGTATATCACGAAGGCTGTATAAGTTACCGTTAAATCATATCAGTACGTCTTTGAACTAGTTAAAAGATTGATTTATAATATACTGACTGCTTTTGTTGTTGTTTTGGTTAAGATTCCAAAATTATTAACTTGCTATTAACACCCATTTACTTTTAACAGTTCGATAATACAAAAAACTCTAGCATAAGTACAAAAAGAGAACTAGAAATACAATTCCTATCATGCCAATACTTTCGTTATACCAAAACCCTTTGAAAGGCAAGATTTCTAGATAAAATGGTTGCCACTTTAAAATGCCATCTCAGGAAAAAAAATTGTAGTGATTAAACTTGATTCTATTCTTTACTTCTGTTTGTATAATTAACGACCATTCTAACTCAATGAAGAATCTTCAGTTTTAAGAAGGAAAAAGAAATACACATTGTTTTCGTTTGTTTGTATCTTCGTGTCTGGAACATTTCGAGCCAATTTGGAAGACTCTTTAATAAAATGAGAAAAATAACATCACTGCCTAAATCTAGTATAATTTGTTGGTGTGAATTCAATATGTGAAGATATGCATTTGGGTATTATTTTCTGGATGAAGGGATGATTTCATGTATCATAAAACTATACTCTGCAAGCTGTACATTTATATGAATTGTCTATTGGCGAGGATTATCTGATTTATTTATTTATTCATTTTTTGTACATGTATTTATTTATTATTTGATTGATTGGTTGATTGTTTGATTGATTTATTAGTTGATTGGTAAGGGTTGATCGATTGATTGAGTGTTTGGTTGATTAATTGCTGTATTGATGAATCTATTGAATGACCGAGCTACATGACGAAGTGAACAGTGAACGACTGAGAGGAGGCTTGTGAAGCATTGTTATTACATAATAATTAAATGATAATAAAAAAATACTTATGAACTATGCAAACTTTTCACTGCAAATATGACAACAACATAGTATTGAATTCTTAGATACAGTTCCTTGGGATAATTTATTCAGGAGACTAAAATTATTTATTTACATCTAAACAATTGGAGAGTTTCCCCTTATTGCGTCACATTTACAGATTCAAGTAGGTCCAATTCTGCAATTTGAGATTGGCAATAGAGTTAATGACCTCAGCTTCATCCATAACTTTTTTATTACATTCTCTTCAAAATTTCACGAAGTCTGTTCCTCAAGATTTTTTGCCTTCACGCAATTTAAGTTGTTCAAAAAGTTGGATTGATCTTTAACATCCCCTAGTACTGACGCAATCAACTTTCTGCACGTTCAAGTTCGGAGACAGAACAAGGTTGGCTTTCTAGAAGGTCAATCGCCTGCAGGGCCCAGGTTCAGGTTGCAAAATCATCTCTCCAATACTGTCTCACGGATTTCTCTTCTCTTATACAGATTGATTCGAGTCTCTTCAATTTCATCAAGCTCAACAATTGATTACCTTCTGTATAAGTCAAACTTGTTATTATTTACTCATTCTAAGCTTCAGTTGTCGCTTGTTGTATTCCTAGTTGTAAGCAAAATATGCATGATCGTACAACTAAAAATGAGGTCTTTTCAAATCCAAGATCTAGAATGAGTATTTTTTAATATTCATAGTAATAGGGCCATTGCCAATATTTACTAAATATCTATTTTAATTCTTCTTTTACAATTATCACATTTTTCATATTCATTCGCTTTTCTTTTTCTAAGTTTCTGCTTCCTCCTCCCTGTAGGCCTATCTCCTTTTCTAATTCGAGTTCATTCATTAAAAATATAAACACATACTTTTCCAGAAAACATGTATAAACTATTCTTGGATATGACATTGGTCATTAATATTTTGATCCATGTCCATAACATAATATCCATTCTCCAACATTCATAATATATATTAAGCAATTCAGTGGAAGCATTTTCGGCATACAGGTGTCCATTTTCTCTTCTGGGTTTGGAGTGACAAAGATATATGTCACCTGTATTGACATCTTAGACTTTCAAGAAAATCATTCCTAGGCAATTTTAATAGACCTGTGCATCACCTTTTAACACCTGCAAAATATGTGAACAATGATATTATATCAAACGAACACGATTTCTATACGGGCAATACAGTTAGGTATCAAAACAGCCCTCAAGTTATCTATTTATCTTAAAGGGTGTGTCCACGCTGATATTAACTTGGATTTTACAAACGCAAACAAATTAGAGAAACAAGTTACAGTGACAGTTTGAGCAATATTCTAATAAAGATAGGAAAGTTATGAATTTTTGAAGTTGTCATCAGTGAAACACAAATTGGCAACGGTGTGACGTATCTTGCGAGCTCTTCTACAATTTACTCAATAAAGCAAATTTCATAATCTTTCTTAATTATTGATGACGGAATAGATTTAAAAAAAACATTATATTTGCGACAGTTATATTTGGGTGAATGTATGATTGAAAGAAAATACAATTTTTTTTGTTTTTTGTTTTGTTGTTGTAACAGGGCAAATGGAAGGAGAGCTGGCAAGATCTGTCACGTGTTTGACTGATCGCACCTTTATATATTTTGTTTTTCTTATTTTTTAACCTTTTGTGCTCAAACCTGCACTGAGCTATCTCTCTCATTTTTTGTTTTTATTTAAAAAAAAATTAATGTGGGAGTGAATTACCCCTTTAGTGTAATTCCTCTTTACTGTATAGACGACAAATTCTTTTAGATTCTAGATATGTCACTCGAAACCAGTACTGGAAAAGTACTTATTGATCAATTTGTATATTTGTGTATACATACATCTCTCAAAAAGCATATGTCATTAATCATTCTGAATCATTCAGCATTCTAATATTTTCTTTTCTTCATGAAATTATTTGCCACCACGCTCTCTCGAGGGTCGATCATTCGTTGGTTCATAACCCTACCTCAAATTGGTCCCCGTCCCGCAAGGCGCAAGCCCGCAAAACCTAAAACCGCAAACTTTCAACAGGCAGGTTCAAAAGAGTTGTTGAAAACAATAATAAAACACAAAATTGCGTGCTGCCCCGGCGTTACGTTATCTCCACAGCCGAGACATTCTCTTCTCATGGGCTTTTCAAAGTCACAATTCGGGGAATCATTTTTGTTGGTAGCTCACCAACTCTTCTCCCCTCGTTCTAACCAGTGTCTGGCTTTACAGGAAGCACACGTGCATGCTGGGACACCATTATTTTATTTTTGGCTTCACGTGTGTAGGTTGAACTCGTGACGCTTATCATTTTGAACCGAACAGAAACAAAGATTAAGAGAGAAAAAAAAATGAAATTCAGTTCACACGCTATACCCTAATCGAGAGAATGAACATCCCCGACCATCCAAAAAATCCTGCTCTTGAGATAGGAGCACATTATATTCCAATATAAGCATTCCAAATCCGAAAGATTTCATAGGATAAGAAAAACATAAGGAGAGGAAAAGGTTGGAATTTATTTCACACGCAATACCCTTATCGAAAGGTTGAGGTAAAGGCGGCCCTGCATGGCAAAGATGATTAATATACGGAAAGTGGGAAGAATGGGAAGAATCGTTATGGATCTGAATAGTTTGCACTTCTAAAAGACAGAACCTTAGAAAACAAAACTCTTTCAAAGTTGCATTTTTTTCATCACACAGGGAGGATTTATTCCTTTTTATACTTGTTGGGTATAATTATTGCTGTACTCCGTTTCATGTTTGTGACACTGACCCTCTGAAATTACCGCAAGATGTATCAAGATTTTATATAGTTTGTAAGTTACGGATCCCTGGGAAATGCATGAGGGGTTCTTTGATAAGATCAATGATGAAACCCAATCTTAAGAGCAAACAACTCTAAAAGAAAGCAGACAAATCAGAGAAGAAGATAGGTGAAAGTTTAAACGAAATCGGACAAAAAATAAGAAAGTTGTGAATTTTTAAAGTTGTAGTTTTTAAAGGTACAGGCTCTTCAAATTTGCTGCTTCTGTAAGTATATGTGATGTCGTGGCGGACAACTTTCCCGCTTGTTCAAACACTCAAAAAGACTATAATTTTTTTTGTTTGCAAAAATGTACGGCTCGGGGTGATCTTTCCGCTTTTTACATGATGATATGCTATTCATAATATATTATGAGTGCCCCAAGGGAGAAGGCAATTAGGAGAAGAACACAAATTATTATACATGTATATTTTTGTTTACGACAAACGGGATAGTTAAGGTATCTGCGACTACGACACAATCCCTTGATCAAATTGCCAATTAGAGATTCGCATACATTTAGTGATCTCATATTTCAAACATTAAAAACTTTCTTAATATATTTTGTACGATTTATTTCAATCTTTCACCATTCTGTATATCTTACGTTTCCGCTTTTATACAAATGAACTTCATTACAATTAGGTTTAGATTGCCCTTAGACCCTTAACCTATGCACGAACTTCGACAACCTTTTTCCATTGTCAATATCGTTGTTTGGAATGCTGAAGTGCTATCTGACACCATGCGCAAAGTAATATTTTGCATCTCAAGAGATAGTTCTTAAATTATATGGGGGCGTCGCGTCGGTCCGTCCTCAGGATAGTGGGGAAGTTACAGTGAATTGGTGGAAAGGTTCGGAAGTTTTTGCTGCATTGGATACACAGTCCATTCTGAAAATGATGGAGTTGGAGGCATATGCTCCCCATCCTAGAATCGACGCCCCCATTATCATGCATTCTGTAAGTGTCTGAATTCTCCCCATGACATGTATAAGTTAATCCCAGAACATGCAGAACTTCTTGGTCTTCCCTTGCTTGTTACAGGAAACAATTTCATGTGCCTTATATATAAAGTCTCCAGGAAAAAGAATTGTTCAGAATGTATATTGTCGGCTTCACCTGTGCCTCACAATTTTGGTTTACTTATTAATTGTATCATAGTTTGAAAGAGCATGACATTTTATAAACACTTCTGCAAAGATTTCCCCCAAAAAAATTGTTTGAAGACAAATATTGATAAAAGAATACATAGTTTGGGCTTTCTGCTGTACACAAAAAACCTTTTTTTATAATTTGTATTCTTCATCAATATTTTTGAATTCAAACCCATTTGTTTGAATATCCTTGCAGAAATGTGTCTTAAATTACATCCTTTTTAACATTATGATACAATTTAAGTGAAATTTTACCATTTAACACTTTAGTGTTAAACCAGTTTTGGAAACGCCCCCCTCTCAAAAAAAATGGAAAAAAAGCTCTTATTACCAATCATGTGAAAGAATATGTTTTGACTCATACGTGATGATACAAATTTTGCCGTGAAACCGCCTACTAATTGATATAAATGGTAAATTATCACATCGATCCGGCCTGGAAAGTTATTGCGAATGCACTTCAACATTGAACATTTGGGCATAATGTCTCTGCTTCTTGCGAATTTAGGTTGAAGTATTGCCTCTAAACCTCTGAAGGCAATATCTAAACAATATTGAATGGATATTTTGCACCCAAAACACTTGACCCGCAATTTGACCACTACCGGTAAAGGTAAAAGTACCTTTAATGCTTTCATACAATGAACTAATTGCACAGACTGGATTGCTCTTTAAACATGAGAAACCCGATGTTAAACAAGAGAGTAAACGTGTGACCATAGACGAGAGCGTCGGTTTTACATTTTGGTAGAAAGCGGGGCCTTAAAGTTTCCCCGACAGTTTGAGATTTCAAACAGCAATATTTAACACATGTTACTCATAATGTACACATTTCCTCATACCTCTTATTTCACCTTTTCCCGATGAATGTTCAACAAGCGGTAGTTCTGGAATTGACCGAGAAAGAGAGAAAGGAAAATATATGTCGCCTTTCTGTTTATATGTCATTCGTCCCCATGGAAACATAAAAGTGGTCGCAAAATTTGCTTTAGATGGACTCTGGGAATTATCGTGAAATGGTTTATGAACAAGAACCGTGAGAATAGGACGAGGAAAGGTACGAAGCTGCCGATATAGGCAACAGATTTGTGAGCAAAAAAGTTATAAGGAAACCTCTTCCTGTATCTGTGTTTTGTTCCTGAATTTGTTTTAACCCTGATAACGTTTAGATAAAGAATGGTAATTATATTCATAAACCAGTCAATTTAACACCTGGTCAAAATAAACATTGTTTAAGCCAGAAATTAATATACAGGTGCGCGGCAGAATGACAACAATAGCGGATCCAGGAACCTCTGATGAGGGGGGGGGGGGGGGGAGGGGAGGGGCACGACGCAAAATATTGTAACAAAAAGGGTCATCCAAAAAGGGTCATCAGCCACATCTTCCTCCTTAATTTCTTCTTTTTTTTGGGGGGGGGGCATGCTGCTGGTGCCACTTCCTGGTTCCGCCACTAGACATAAATATGTACTCTCCTTATTTTATTAACATGATTAAAGTAGCTACGGAAAATATTGCTTAATGCAATAGCTAAAAAAAAAACTACGGACGCAAGATGAAACCTATCTAATTACATGTCCAGAAATATACCAATGAAATAGGAGGTACACTTCTTCGGATTCCACTGTTTATATAAATTAATGAATTCAGACCATCACCCTCCTTTTCCTCCTCCTCCTATTATTATCCTTTTTTCTTATCACGTTATCGTTATTATTATTATTCCACAAACGGGATCAAATCCGTGTTTATCATTATTATTAGGCTATTAGTAATTAGAATTAGTGTTTTTGTCAGCATTATTTATAAAATTGTATTGATTACAAAGCTGTTTAAAAAGTGTAATTTGAGTCCATGCCATAGTCTGCACAAGAACGCAACCCCCCAAAAGTCAAAGGGGAAACCGTATTTTTAACATATTGAATTACGAATCAACATAAGCGGTTTGGGTCTGTCCCAGAATGAATTGCCGAAGACTAAAATAAATCATGGGCATAAATTTCATGCATTTTATTACTATTTGAAAGGGCCTTCGTTTTTCGGAATTTTTGTAAAGTTTGGTGATTTCACACCTCGTTTCAAACAAAGAATAAAATCCCATTGTACGGACATAATCATAAATACCTTTCCTTTGATTTCCGGAATGCCATTATTTCGGAATAAAACACCATCCATGCACCTGCGATATTTTCTTCATCATTATATTGTGGGAGTAAAGGTTAACCAGGGAAATCTCCCTGGGTTAACAGTTGCAAAATATAATCATGTTGGGATGCTTATATGGAACCAGCTACTGCGCTAGGATAAACTTACATGATAATAAATGAACTCCAATGGGAGCATTTGTGAAAAGGCAAGATCGGTTTGAATTTATTCCAATATTCTTTTCCAAGAATACTGTGACCTTTATTTTGGGGCAAGTATTACTGGAAAGGGTTCGTATTTGGACTATGACTGTAAAAGGGAACTCAATCATGCCAAAAGGATGGATTTCTAAGACTTTTTACTCTAGAGGAAAGCAGAAAAATCAGAGAAGTAGACTGGTAAAAGTTTGAATGAAATCGGACAATGACTGGTAGAGTTTTGATTTTTTTAAAGTTCTAATCACTATAGTCATGGGCCCTTCAAATTGGCTGAATCGATAATGTCTCTGTGATGTAGTGGTGGACAACTTTCCCATTGTTCAAAAGTACTAACATTTCAACTGTTTAAAAATGTATGATTCAGGAGGTCTTTTCTTTTGGAGGACCTATAATAATATATTTTGAGTAATGTCCCAAGGGAGAAGGCATTAAGGAAACAAAATAGTTATCATATATATTTTTCGTACACGTCAAACGAGAATGTACGTGCCGACGCCAAAATCCACTGACATAAATCGCATAGATTTAGTGATTTCAGAACTATAAATAACTCTCTTATTATTTGTCCGACTTATTATAAACTTTCGCCATTTTATTTGTCTTATTTGTCTGCTTTCATGAAAAATGAACTTATTAGAAAATTTCGATTGCTCTTTGATAACCGCTGCCGTTAAATAACTTTGATGGCACTTAACGCTCATCTGCTTCTCAAAAATCACATGCTTTCGACAACCTAGCTATCTGAAGACAGCAGCAATGCTCTCATCCGCCGTTTCCATTTATGACCTTTTGTGAACCCAAATTTGCTACATTGTCTTTTCATTCATTTTCAATTTTCTTTTTCATTTTTTCTTCTCCAGTCATCCTACAGGGAGGTCGTGTTTTATGGAGTCAAGGGTTAATCTAGCCCTAGGTTTGTCAACAACTTGAGTAATCCCACCAGCCTCCCTCTGCTCTAGGAAGTTCCCTACTGTCTCAGCCAGGAATGACTTTCAACTTCTTACTTGGAAACGTCTCATTTGTTTCTTTCGTCCTCGACCTTCAGTTTCAGTCTTTATTTCAGTTTAATTTATGTCATATTTCACATTCACATTTATTACATAAATCATAAATAAGAATGAAAACAATATTTTTTTCATTAGGTCTTAAAATACATACAATAATATAAAGCAATAACAAAAATATTTAAAAAAAAAGATATAAAAATATAACAAATACGGAGATAAAAATTAAAAAAATACGGTGATATAAATACAATTGTACGGTATTTAAACTGAAATTAGACAATTATATTTATAGTGAAAGTTGAAACATGAGGGAATCTAGTAAAAAGCTAAGTTTGTAAATGGTAGATTCCCTTATGAATAAGAGCAGTCTATTGTCGATGTAAATTATATTTGAAGAAAAAAATTATTAAAAAACACAGATAAAAAAAAACGAAAGAGGCGAAAATGAAACGAAGGTATAACAGATTTTTGTTATAAAATTGGAAGAAAAAAAAGGTATGTACCAGAAAGCCATGGGAACCATAACGTAAGACCAGTATGAGAGGAACATTTTAAATTTGCATTAAGGTATACAGGGAGCCGGTATTTATTACATCTGTCGGGTGTTCATTCCACAATAGTATTGTGTGCGAAAGCTGTTCGAGTAGTCTTGTTCAGACGGAGGTAACTTACTCCGTGGTAACTAGTCGGGGTAAATATAGTGAGGTAGGTGTAAAGGTCAGAGTAATTATAGTGCCCGTCTGAACGATGATCGTGTTAGCTACGCCTACCGCCCTACCTTTACCCCGACCTATTTACTTCTGTATTTTTCCAGGAGTAACTCGCTGACACGACTAGAAGGTAGCGTACGTTGACCGTGTGGATGCTCTCAACTTACGGGAGTGTCTGTGACCTTTCACGAGCCATCTATACACAGAGTTTGGCCAACTTGGTTTCACTGGGTCACAACATGGCGTATATTCTTTTGTTTTGTGCTTGCCCATCAAAGCAGGATTCGCCATATTGTGTCGAACTTGAACCGGGTTTGCCAAACTCTGTGTATGGCTCTGCTTAAAGGTACTATGTCCCATTTGCAGGCCAAAAAAATGAAAAAGTTAAATTCCAACTGCATTTGAAAGATAATACTAATTTAGAACTTCCCTAAAAAAGGTGGGGCTTGAAAATGTCTTCAGGTGGGAAAATAACGACTATTAGTTGTCAAATCGACTTTAGGGCTATAGAGCCCAAAAGTAATAGTCTTGATTTTCAGACAATTGTACCGAATGGTCATACGTTTTATGCTGCGCAAAGATTCAATCAGTTTAATCTTGGCCATCACAAGAAGTGGGTTATTGATGTAGACAAATGCTCATGTACCCTTTACAACTCTTTTCATGTATGTTATTACCAAAGAAGAAAAAAAGCCAGTCAGTCACTCAATAGTGTCTGACAGTGAAGTCTAGCAAGTAAACGGGTTTCCTTGCATAATTTGAATATGAGGACACTGCTAACGTTTAAATTTTACAGATAGGACATACATGACATATTCATAATTCCTGCAAAGTTCTACAGCATTTGAGGTTGGCTGCAAAAGGGACATAGTACCTTTAAGTTACGCTGGTCGGTGGAAGGTCGTGTTAAATGTACTATGTCCCATTTGCAGGCCAAAAAAATGAAAAGGTTAAATTCCAACGGCATTTGAAAAATAATACTAATTTAAAACTTCCCTAACAAAAAGGAGGGGGGGGGGCTTGAAAATGTCTTTAAGTGGGAAAATAACGACTATTAGTTGTCGAATCGATTTAAGAGCTATAGAGCCAGTAAGTAATAGTCTGATTTTCAGACCATTGTACCTAATGGTCGTACGTTTTATGCTGCGCAAAGATTCCATTACAAGAAGTGGGTTATTGATGTAGACATGCTCATGTACCCTGTACAGCTCATTTTATGGATGTTATTACCAAAGAAAAGGAAAAAAAGCCAGTCAGTCACTCAATAGTGTCTTACAATGAAGTCTACCAAGTAAACGGGTTTCCTCGCATAATTTGAATATTAGGACACTGCTATCGTTTAAATTTCACAGATAGGACATACATGACATATTCATAAATCTTGCAAAGTTCTACAGAATTTGATGTTGGCTGCAAAAGAGACAAAGTATATTTAACTCAATCGTGGCAAGTTGGTCCGAGTAAGAGCGTGTGGACAACTAATGGTGTAAGTGAAATATACAAGAGGCATTTACTGATGCAGGGTAACTTACGCCAAATAGCACAACCCCGTCTGAACAAGATTTATGTGGAAGGTGTTAGAAATTACTAGGAATGGACCATATTAATTCATAACAAAGAAGACACCGGGTCGGGTAGCTCACGTTTTTTGAGGTGAAACATACATTTTCCCAAGTTGAATGAAAAGATTACGTGATCCTAAGGAGTTGACATGAGTAAAATGTTGATGTCAGTCTGTGCTTAAAGGGCAACCAACCATTACAATTAGTTCATTTGTGTGAAAGCAGAAACATAAAAAGACAGAATGGTGAAAGTTTGAAATAAATCGGACAAATAATCACAAAGTTATTAATGTTTCGAATATGTGATTACTTATTCTATGCAAATCTAAATGTGGCAGTTTGTGAAGTAGTCGCGGATAACTCTCCCGTTTGCATGTGTACAAAAATATCAATAATTTCCGTTTTCCTCCTTAGCGCCTTCTCATTTGGGGCACCACTCAAAATATGTTATGGAGAGCATATTATTATAGGTCCTCTACAGAGAATAGACCCTCTTCAGTCATACATTTTTAGAAGAAAATAAAATAGTCATATTGTGTGTTGGAACGAATAGGAAGGCATTCCTCTCCATCAAAAATTGATAGTACACTGTCGCTCATAAAGGTGGAATATTTTAGTTTTACCCCAATTTATGGAATTATTTTAAAAATTATTTAAAAATAATAGATATAGATAATAGTATACATTCTCAGATTTTATTGAATAATAACTTGCCAATGTGTGTTTTGCGGAACTGCTAAAGCATGTGTATGCTACTATGCTTATTAACTAGGGGACCTACGCTCTCAAGTCATAAATGATAGTAATGAGGATTAATGCCCCACAAAAGGGCACTAATATAGCACATCGACACGGTTTTGATCCTGGGGCCTCACAGTTACGAGGCCATTGTTTTGTCACTGAACCATGACTGTACGCAGCGGGGGCTAGGGTAGGGGGCAGTTTCCATAAATTAAAAAAAAACACAGAAAATGCAATAAATTTTCAATAATTTATTGCATTTTACCCCGGTCCCCAACATAGAAAAATCCTCTCGACGGCCATGCATTATGGCTCAAGGCATGGGCACACAGAATTTTGTTTATGTTAGGCACCGGGGTTAAATGCAATAAATTATTGAAAATTTATTGCATTTTCTGTTTTTTTTTAAATTATGGAAACTGCCCCCTACCCTAGCCCCCGCTGCGTACAGTCATGGTTCAGTGACAAAGCAATGGCCTCGTAACTGTGAGGCCCGCGGATCAAAACCGTGTCGATGTGCTATATTAGTGCCCTTTTGTGGGGCATTAATCCTCATTACTTTCATTTATGACTTAAGGGCATAGGTCCCCTAGTTGATAAGCATAGTAGCATACACATGCTTTAGCAGTCACGCAAAACACACATTGGCAAATTATTATTCAATAAAATCTGAGAATGTATACTATTATCTAGATCTATTATTTTTAAATTATTTTAAAAATAATTCCATAAATTGTAATAAAAAAAAATATTCCACCTTTATGAGCGACAGTGTATGTTGTTCTTTCACGAGGAAGTGAAAAGAATTCTAAAAGTGACATTTTTTCTAACCTCTACTAGTACTCAACGTTCCTGTTGAGAACAAATGTATGATATTTTTAATGTTAGTTTTCACTCAGGTTTGATTACATTAATTTTTCACCATTGCCATGATAACTTCACTAGTTACAAAAAGAGATTGCAAGTGAAGAGAATCAAATAGCAAAATAAAGAGAACGGGGACGAGAGACACGAAGAGAGAGAGAGAGAGAGAAGGTGATTAGAATGAATGAGTCGAACGGAAGTTGTTCAAACATTTCACCAACCATCAGCTACCGGTTGCCAACTTGTTTGACCTTTGCAAGTGAATTCTGCCTGAAGTTTCTTTTCAAGTGCACGCAAATCAAACTCGTGATATACAATGCAGTATTTTATCAATACGAGTCTGATCGGAAACAATTCATTGAATAAAATCGGGTTGCCCCGCCCCCCGCCCCCCGCCCCCCGCCCCCCGCCCCCCCCCCAAAAAAAATGAAAGAGCTATATTGCATCTTCTATTTTCCTAGAGGTGAAACGACGAGATAATTCTTTTGTGTGAACATCTCTTTTTTCCAACTTTTCAAGCTTTATATGGGATACTGTTTCTTTAAAATTACATATGCGGCTTCCCTCTCCCTTATCTCTCTCCTTCTCTCTATATCTTTTTTCTAAATTTACTTCTTTTATCTTCGACACGGCTACTATTTGTCTTTCACACCCCTCTCCTCTCCCTTCTATTTTTAATATTGCTCTTGGCATATATTCCGACCCCCCCTCTCTCTCTTTAATTTCTCTTTCCAATTCTACCTTACACTCTCTCTCCATCCATTCTATTTCCAGACTATTGCTTAGTACCTCTCTCTTTCCCTGTCCCCAATGTTTCCCAATCCTACAGGGAGGTCCATACTTTGGGGTCAAGTGTCGATCTATCCCCAGGTTTGTCAACATCTGGGGTAATCCCGTCCTCCTTATTACCAAGCATGCACGGGAGACGGAACAATCCTCTCATGGCATTGAACCTTACCCAGCTAACCAACCGACAATGATTATTCTAGGGCTCACAAAGGCTTTTACTAAACGGTCGGGTATAAGTTCGCCTTAAAGAGGTATTGAGGTAATGGGTTCTACAATATAATAGGCGGCAATGGCACCAGGAACAATTTCCTACACTAACTAAATTCCTGATTTCGACGCTGGACCAAACACTATGCATAACCCTAACCCTTTATCATGATAATGCTGGCTGTTATATAGCGCGATGTTTGTCACACCGTCACCAACATTATTATCAAGGGGATGTTTCACAAAGATCTCAAGTTGAACTTAACTCTAAGTTGGACTTAAATATTATGGAGAGCCATTTGTAGTCTTGAAATAAAATATATTCAAAAGCGAAATTCAAATATTTTAGACTTTTTATAAATTCCACATCAAGAACATGAAAATCTCCTTGATAATAGAAAATACGAATGATTTGAATCATTTAATCACATTTAATGCCTTTTAAAATAACTTTTACAAAGTATTTTCGTAGATGCTAACGGCTCTCCATAATTTTTAAGTCCAACTTAGAGATAAGTTTAACTTAGGATCTTTGTTAAACACCCCCCAGGTCATGTAGCCGAGCTGCCAAAAATTACGTAGCTAGCACTCTGGTATGTCGGGTACCTACGTATACCTGGGTGCAGAGTTTCATGCACGAGTCATGCAACAATATTCTAATAGTTGATACATGTAGTGTGTGTGTATGTGGAGGGGGGGGGGGCATGTCCACCTTGTTTACCATCATACACATGATTTCTTAGAAGTCAGGCAAAATAAACCATCAAACCAAACCGTTCATTGTATATTATTTCTGTTGATGCACTAACTTGTCTTGGCCATGGGCAAGATTATGCCAATCAGCTGAAAGGGGAGTGGGGTGGGGTGGAGGGTGGGGCGATTTTTAATACTGCCCATGCCCATACTTCCTCAAAAAATCGCAGAGTATAGAAAAAGTACTTATGAAGTGCACTCATACTTCTTTGAACTTTCTGTACAACCAAATGTCCAATCATTATCGTCCAGTTAATATACCGAGATACTGGCAAAAAATACAGGGGGAAAAATATCCACGAAAAACACATTTTTGGCTCAAAATATATACTTTACACACTGCATAACTCAATGAAATCGATATAAACTTGAAGGATTTTTAATCGTCCATCATTTGACTTAAATTTATCTATAAAACTCAATTGAAATAGTATCAATTTGATGCCCAACGTACACTATATGAGTCTCTTGCGATCCAATTGTTTCAAAGAAATGTTATAATTATAATAAACATGGAAATGTTAACAATCATCGTCTTCGGGATTTAGGTTCTAAATAATGATAAGAATACTAAAAACTGGAATTTTAATGCATGTATTAAAGCATTTTATTGAAAATAAACCCTAACCCTAACACTAGCCCAATTGGTATCAAATCCTAGACAATCGCACAACTGGTCCGAAGTCACTATATGATTTTGAGGCGAATAGCTCCTCCTCCTCCAAGAAAGCTTGAAATCAATTAAAAGTTAGAACTTATTAATCATGTGATCCTTGATCATTAAGATTTTACAGGCGTGAATGTTCACGATTAGATGCTATTGCAATTCTTCCAAATCGAATCGTAGTCAGATCGTGTCGCGTGAGTCGGGCCCAACTTGCATTCCAGAGTATTTTACCCGAGGTCGAAGCCCGCATGTTTGGCGCTATCATGAAGCTATATCCTTTACAGCTTTCGAGGAAAGTTGAATAGAGGTCTCCTCGCCAGGGTATGCCTACGTGCGGCTGTAGGTGAAGGCAATCCACGATTGTTGTCATTCTATATGCTACATTTGCAATCCCATCCCTGATTAAGCCTTAACCAGGCATCACTTTAGAGGTTTCACCGATCCCTGGTAGCCATGGCAACTCGATCACCCCCTCATCTAAATCGGAGGGGTCTTGAAAGACTGCGCGTCCGTGCGGAATCGAGACCTTTGGTGCAGGAGCGAATTGGGAGTAACGGTTGAGAAACATCTGTAAGTAACAACGCACCCCTCCCAGATCTTATCCTTCTTCTCCTCCTCCCGAATGAAGTAATCTTCATCAAAGCCTGGTTTTATTGAAACAAGAGGATGTTTTCCTTCCTACAAACCAGGAACATTTCATCGACGGTGATGACAGAACATTTATTTTCGGTCTCATATGGTGCTTCTTTGCTTGCTTGCTTGTTTGCTTGCTAAGAGGAATATACAGGAAGGGAAGGCGGCATTACAGATGTAAGACTGGAAGTTTGGGAACAAATGCGGGTCGAAACAGCCATGGTGGGTAGATGAACTTTGACGGTAGAGGTCGGCTGAAATGGATAGCGAAGATAAGACAAAAGCTACTAAAGATTACGACACAAGAAAAAAAATCAAGGGATGTTAAACATTTCCCATTAGGAGATATAATTCTGACAAACATTAATATTTAATATTACAATTAGTCAAGAGAGATCTAGGAAGACTGTGCATACGTGCCGAATGTAGGAGCAGAGAGGTCTGAAATATTGAATCTCCCTTCTCTCTCTCTCTCTCTCTCCCTCTCTCCCTCTCTGTCTTTCTTTGTTTCTCTTTATTTATTTTTTACCGACGCCCGTGATCACGGTCATGTCATCTTACACCTTTCCACATCGCAACAAACACTGCCTCCCTGGGAGCGTTGATCAACCTTTCGACGGAAAACAGGCTTGTGAGTCAAAGTTCGCCTGGGTTTTCCCTTCATTTCAAAACATGACAGAAAGAAACAAGCGATAGTGTGCAACTACACATCATTCACCTTGTTCTCCCTTTTCATCTTTTTTTCTTTCTCGGGCATTCTTATAAAGGGGAAGTCCACCCTGATATCAAGTTGGTTTAAAAAGAAGCAGAAAAGCTAGAGAAACAGTTCAGTGAAAGTTTGAGGAAAAAATTAAAGAGTTATGAATTTTCAAAGGTGCAATCAAACAAACACAAATTGGCATCTTTGTGACGCCCTCCTATTTGCCCTGTACTAAAAAAAAACACCCAAAAATCTATATTTTCCCCTTTGATAAGAACATTTTCGATCCTTCATTCACCCTTTATATATGGAATGGAAGTTTATGGTATTTTCGGTAAAGAGCAAGCTCGCATGATACGTCACAGTGCTGCCTATTTGTGTTTGACTGATGACAACTTTAAAAAATATCATAACTTTCCTATCGCTAATCGGATTTTGCTCAAATTTTCACTAATTTGTTTTTCTCATTTTCTGCATTTATTAAAATCAACTTAATATCAGAGTAGACTTCCCCTTTAAAAACGAAATACGAGACAACGTCATGTTCAAGGGAGCGTGTTTCGTATCTTCCTTCAAGAACCATTGACATGCGAAATGACACCTCTCATCTTTCATGTTTATTCTTCGGAGTAGGAACGCTCATTGCCAAGATGTTTATCGTAAGAAGTGTACGTTCACGATGTTTGAAACACCCCTTCTGCCATCTTAAAATGCATTTATGTGCATGAAACAATCTTCCCGTTTAACTTAGATTTGAAACATAAGTACGATTGTAAACTTAACTTTACAATGACCCCCCCCCCCCCCCCCTCCAATGGCATACAAATATGGACACCTTTTTCTTTTTTTAGTCAACATCATTATTCATGACCAAGTACATGAAAATAATGACTATGGTGATCACAATTCTGCCATCATGTTCCTGTTCTTTTTTCCGAAGCATCTTTCATCATATCATTTCTAAACCGGGGTGTCGCAAGACATCTCTAGGGAGCGGCAAGAAAAAAGTAGTTGTATAAAGAAAATACATTAGAATAATGTCAATTTCGTGAAAATAAAATATTAGAACCTGATAAGGTATGAGACTTCGTGAGAAAATAACGCTTAAAAGAAAACGAAGGTCTTTCTTTCTAGCTCGCTTTGCTCGCTCGCAACATTTGGGAACGGGATGATTTCAGGCAGCAAAGTGCCTGAATACCTCCATATTTGGAAATAGAGGTGCCCGAATATCCTATATTCTATTTGACTGCGAGATGTCCGAGTATATCTTATTATCTTTTAAATCGAAATCACATTTTTATCACGGTCGTTCGCTGCACTCGCTCGCAACATTTAGAAACAGGGAAATCCTGGGCAACGAGTTTCCGAATATCGTCAAATTCGTGTATCGAGGTGACCGAAGATATGATTATTGTGTTCACGTATATTCGGCGTCGAGGTGCCTGCATACAGTATTTTATCTAGTACGTATATTACAACATCAAATTTATAGCAAATTAAAAATGTCTGCTCACTCGCTTCGCTCGCTTTTTAGAAACGACTGTGCCCCGCTTGAGAATACATGGCAATCAACGAGTACCAGAGTGATTAAACAAGAGTATTCTGGTAGTAATTTTGGATGAGGGCGTCGGAGAGGGAGAAGGAGGAAATGGTGGTGGTGATAGAGGAGAAGCAGGTGAGGAAATTGAAAGGCAAGATGTGATAATAGAGGTAGAGGAGGAGGAGAAGAAGTGAAATTGGGAGAGGAGGATATGTGAGTGGAGGAGGAAGAGGAGGAGGAAGAGGAGGCGAAAACGGAAGAGTCGAATTAAGGAGGATATCAGAGGTATACGAGGAGGAGAGGAAGTTTGATGTCGTTTGAGGAGGAGGAAGAGGAGATTTTGGTAGGTAGGGGAAGAGGAGATGGAGGTGGAGGTGGAGGGGAAGAGGAGATGTTGGTAGGTAGGGGAAGAGGAGATGGAGGTGGAGGTGGAGGGAAAGAGGAGATGGAGGTGGAGGTGGAGGGGAAGAGGAAATGGAGATGGAGGTGGAGGGGGAAGAGGAGATGGAGATGGAGGTGGAGGAGGAAGAGGAGATGTTGGTAGGTAGGGGAAGAGGAGATGGAGGTGGAGGTGGAGGGAAAGAGGAGATGGAGGTGGAGGTGGAGGGGAAGAGGAAATGGAGGTGGAGGTGGAGGGGGAAGTAGTGGGAGAGCAGGTGGAGGAGATAATATTGCCCCAAAGGGAAAAAGAAACTAGGGCAGCAATGTTATTAAATACAAACATCTAGTCAGGTTTAATGGTAGCAGTTTAAACGAACGTCAATTTAGCTGAAGAGAACAAGGTACCACCAGCATGACAGGAGAAAAGAACAATCGCATGAAAACATGGACAGGTTCACAGAATCATAAAAACAAAGCTCGAAGCAAGGGCACATGCACGATCAACACCAGAATGTATTTTGTCTTCTCCATCATTAATACTTTGACAGGATTTGATGGATGTAAATGTTGTTTAAGATAACCTGGTTGGCGCCTCTTGGTGTGACAGAGGTGAGGACCTCGTTAGATAGCGAGGACCAAGGCGGAGAGCGCTATGATTGTCAGTGATGATAAGATGATGAATTTTCTTGTCGTAAAAAGTAAACGGATGTCACTTCCAAGTTCCTCCAAAGATTTATGACTTCAAGATTAAATGTAACAGATAACAATCTAAAAAAAGGGCATTAGAAAATTAGTTTTATCGTCATCAGGTCATTATCAAGTTGACGGGAAGGGGTGAGGAAACAAGGGAAATCCTCTCCCATTCATATTCAGTATTGATTTCCTAGGAATTCTGTCGGCAAATGTCAGCCTAATACTCATATTCAATTGGATTTGTATAGGATGCCCTCTTCCAAAAACACTCGATATTTTATTAATGCCGGCTGAAGACAAGGCGTCGATGCATGATCCGTTCAATTCAATAAAAATGACAATGTCATGTCTTTATATATGCCCTTCATTGGTGCAATGAAATTAACATTTCGTGGGTAGTCTTCATTATTTCTGGTCGACGCTTTTGGTAAAATGGAGAATAATATTACAGAAAACGAAATATGTTCGATCTTTCTTGTTATAACAACTTCATGTAGAAGTATCGCGGTCTAGTGGATACGTCACTGGATTGCGGATCACATGGTTCGTTGTCCGAGTCCGCCGGAGAACTATTGTCCTATAAAGACTTTAATCTACATTTGCCACTGTAGCAAATGAGTACTTGGTAGGAAGGATGGATAGGGTAATGGAAGTAATTTATAGGCGGCTTGAGCATTTGCTGGGATGGATATAGGATGCATTGTAAATCTAGCTACAATATGAATGTAGTTATTGTTGTTATTCATTTGAATTGGCACTGGTGGTCACGTGACGGATAGGAAAACGATGAAACTTTTGCCGGGAAAGAACAATTACGATTATTGGCAGGAAATGGACAAAGTCTGGAATGTTATGACAACTCTGCGAACATGATTGTGATGGCGACGGCCAAGCATCATTCATGAAGATCACGTCATAGTTGATTCCGATGTTCCGATGAGTATTATTGAGTCTGTTCTAATTGGATCAAGGAGCAGGAAAATTTATTTACACCGGAGATGCGCAATCGCGACATCACTGGATTCAATCGACAGCCATAACAATAGCGAGAAAGTGCATTATGGGAGCAATGATCCATGTTCAGGAGGGAGGGGGCTGGGATGTGGGAGAGGGGGGGGGGGGGGAGGTGGAGGGAGGTGTTAGGACATTCGTCGGTGTTTATACGCTAATAAGGGTGTACACGTGTGTAATGTATTGAATGTGTGGTGTATATAGTTTATCCATATCATGATAATATTGTCTGCTAAGAGCCAGAATTGCCTTAACTCATTAAAGGCAACGCCCCTCTGGCTCTCAGCATAATGATATTTCGGGACTTTGTCCGCATATTTAAAGTTTTTAACTGTCGGCAAATGTGAACATATCATTCATCATGTTTATGTTTGATTTAAAGGCACATTTATTGTGGCTGCTGCCTACCCATGGCGAGGATGAAGACAGTGTGTGTGTCTATGTTGGGTGGGGTGGGGGGGGGGGGGCTGCCCTCAATGAAGCCACCCTCCGACAAAGTCTTACCTATTCGAGGTAATGTAAACCTTTTGTCCGGTCTACTGTCGGTGTCTTGATGCTGTGACCGAGGTAGCAAAGCAAGGACTGCGTCAAGGCGTCAGAAGACGATATGATATCTTATGAACTGGGTTTCAGAGCATGCCGAGATGTAATCTCATATGATAAGGAGAGCGAATTAAAATGTCATTTTGTTGTTCATGCGGTATAAGATACATAACATCCATGTATGTGAAGGGAAGCGAGGCACGTGATGTTATACCGGATGGACAAAGCAGTTGATTCGAATGAACCTCAGCAGATCCATCAAATTCCAGCGTAGAGACAGACCGTATTGACAGGGAATATAACTAGAATAGCGATAATAAGAACTATTTCAAATTTGACACAGTGTAAGGCTAATCTTATGCAAGTTGCACACGAGGCGGGCGCGCGTCACCTTTGACTGACGTAAGACTACGTCTTTGAGTGAAGCGGTCTTTTAAGCGCCATCTGAGCCCATCTGAGGGTGGCATAGTAGAAACAAAATGAATCGCAAAATTAGCAATGCAGTGAATTACTGGTGTATAACCTATAGGCTAGAGGCTAGAGCCGATAGACGCAGGGAATAATGCAATCGGAACGACGTCTTATGTGCAACGTGGGGGGGGGGGGGGGACCAGAAGTGATGCCCATGGATAGAACGATCAGTTTCGTGTGAGCTTTACGACGAATCCCACCATGGCATAATTATCGAACAGAAGGAGGGAAAGCAACAAAACGACTACATTGAAATTGTGACAACTTTCTCTCCATTTGATTTATAGTCCTGCATCAATGCGCCAAACAATATATTCCCCGATGAGAAAGGATAAAGAGACGAACAATCATGGAAAAAGTACACACAGCGTCCAGTCGATCCATGTCAAGGCTAGAGCCGGGTTCAATGGCATCATCAAGACGTGTTCATACGAAAAATTCAGATTTATTATTTTGCAGTGTAGTCATTATATGTAACTCTAAGATTTGGTTGGATGATAGTTTAAAGCATTCATCCATAATTCTTACATGACCATAACTCGCTACAGTTGCGAAACCACGATTTTGTAAGTGGGAACACCCAGGGGCGGATCCAGCCGGCGGCAGGGGGAGGGGGCCAAAGACGGGGCCCAATTCGTGAGAGAATATTTAGCGGCGAAACAGCCAGCCGGTGAATAAGCGGGGGTGGGGGAAGACGCTGCGTCCCCTTCCTACACCCTCCCAAAATAACGACCTTTTTAATTCTCATCTCATCTACCGAGTAAGAACGGTGTGCCCCCAATTCCCCGCCCCCAATGCTTATGCCCCTACATATCTAGACTCGTGCAAGGGCGCTTAGTATTAATATGTTTGGCCGTATGAACTCGTCCACACCGTGTCTCTCCCATCGCGTGCATGTACATTCTCGACGGAAATAATTCAGTAGCGACGATAATTGAAATAGTTTGTGCATAAATAAACACGTAAATCATCCTGGCCCCACTCCAGAACGCAAACTCTCCCCCCCCCCCCTCTACTCTGTCTCTGTCTGTCTTTCTGTCTCTCTCTGTCTCTGTCTCTCTCTCTGTCTCTCTCCCTCTCTCTCTTTCTTGCTAGGTCGTAACTTTTATAAGTCTGAAACAAATTCACAAGAAAAGAAAATTATTTTGTTTTAAAAAAAAGCGGTACCAATATATTTTACACGTTATGGGTCTCAAAAATCTCTGATTATCAACAACAAAAATAAATAAACACAAAAACAAAAATGTATCTCTTTTCTTACATTGTCTGAAGTGTTCTTTTGGTGTCCAAAAGAAGTAGTTGTTTTTGGTGCTGTCGCAACAACAAATCTAACCCTCGGACTCTCATGTTTTTCAGAATCTTTAAAGTCTCTGACGAGTATTTTATTATTTCTTTAAATAAGAATTCTAATCCATTTTGGTTGTAAAATCAGGGCTCATCATAATAAGTTAATCAGGATATTTCGTACCATTTTTCATAAAACCCCTATCATGAACTGTTAAGCCCTCAAAAACTTATCTCAACATTTATTTTAGCAGCAAATGAGTTTATGAAGGTATTTATTTCAGATGAAAATACTCCGTGATGTTCTCTTTAAGAGTGAAAATTGAAGCCCTCATTTTGTACACATCAAAATATGGGGTGCATAAAACACTGCTAGTTGCTTATTCAAGTTCAAAAAGAATAATGACTGTAATTTTGCTTATAATAAATGTTTGCCATTATAATTTTAGGAAAGTTTTCAATTATGATTTTTTACAACATTTTGGCCCTTTTACAAGTTTGGAGATCTTCACCGTGCAAACACCCTACAACGCCTCTTAAAGGTACTATGTCCCTTTTGCAGCCAACCTCAAATGCTGTAGAACTTTGCAGGAATTATTAATATGTCATGTATGTCCTATCTGTGAAATTTAAACGTTAGCAGTGTCCTTATATTCAAATTATGCAAGGAAAACCGTTTACTTGCTAGACTTCACTGTCAGACACTATTGAGTGACTGACTAGCTTTTTTTCTTCTTTGGTAATAACATACATGAAAAGAGTTGTAAAGGGTACATGGGCATTTGTGTACATCAATAACCCACTTCTTGTGATGGCCAAGATTAATCTGATTGAATCTTTGCGCAGCATAAAACGTACGACCATTCGGTACAATGTCTGAAAATCAAGACTTTTACTTTTGGGCTCTATAGCCCTAAAGTCGATTTGACAACTAATAGTCGTTATTTTCCCACTTGAAGACATTTTCAAGCCCCACCTTTTTAGGGAAGTTCTAAATTAGTATTATCTTTCAAATGCAGTTGGAATTTAACTTTTTCATTTTTTTTGGCCTGCAAATGGGACATAGTCCCTTTAAGGGAAAGGCTGTAAATAAACGTCAAATTTATTGTACTTAGGCTGATTTAATGAGTCTAATTCAAAACCGATCATCATCAATCATCACCCACTCTCACTGTTAGTATTGCAGTTGTGTAAAATGGTAATTGATTAGGCAACTAGATATTGGCGCTTTATATTTTCCTGGATTGGATAATTACGATCTATAAGATGAAATCGTTAGAGTGAAAACGTTTTACATTATTAGAAGACATAAGGCATAAATTATCATTATGATGATCTGAAAGGTTTTCTCCTTTGTGTATCATTTAAGTTCGTTATCATTAATTCCAGCCGATATTTATCAAATTGATTCCCGCCCCTTTCTCGGAGAGCCCCATGCCCCGTCAAACTGTCCTACCTGCTTGCGTTTTAATCTTTAATGGAGCCCCCTCCCCTATCCAATTTCTACCTTTCCCACGTATTGCCATGGTAACCATGGTTACACACAAATGAGGACCAAGCAATCATCATGAACACTGGGAAAGAAATTTTAGCCATCGCGTGTTGGCTGAAAACGAGAATCTTCCCCGTCTGCACGACATATGGCAATAATTCAGTTACCAACAATAAATAGGAATGATGAATTGTGTATCCTCTCGTAAATTATGGTAGAAGCGACTACTTGAGTAGCAAGTTCGAAAAAGGTGTTGATGATAATTATATGCCCTTTGGTAATGATACAATTTATGCGTGTATTTACGATAAATCATGAAACGCGAACGCCGACCGTGACTGCAAAATACTTTCCTGTAACCAAATCGGTGCTATATTTAAAGATTTAAACAAAACTTTTTTTGTAATTGTTACCGCGCGCATTATTTTTTGTATTTTTTTGTATTTGAGTGATGGGTTGGTGCAATTTTGCGTGCGTAATCGAATGTTGGTAATTTAATTTGTAGTCTATAAAACGGGGTGGCGTGGGGGCTGTATCCCTCCATAGAATTTCGCCATGCAATATTCAGGCAAATCTTCAACTCATCTTTTTCTAACTATTCGTTTTTTCCTTCAATTTTCCTTCAACTCAACATTGTCAACCTGTGTGTTTCTTTATCTTCTTGTTCTCATTTCCTTTCCTAGCCGTGTCTATTAGCTTTGTTTTCTTCTATATTCTTCTATATTCCTCCTTCTCCCTTTTTCTTCTGCTTATTCTTTTTGTTTCTTCTTCTTCTTCTTCTTCAACATATTATTTTCCTATAAAGATAACGATGAATTGAAGGAAAAGATTTTTCATTTGGGGAGGGGGGGGGGGGTGTTGTTGTGTGGATGGAATAGAACCAGAGAAGGTGGGATGGAACCGAGAGAGAGAGAGAAAAAAAGAGAGAGAAGAGACAGACAGACAGACAGACAGAAGGGAGAGAGAGAGAGCGAGAGAGAGAGAGAGAGAGAGAGAGAGAGAGAGAGAGATAGATTACGATGGCTAGAAGCCTAGGGATGAAAATAATACTTTCTCCCGTCACGGAGGGCCAGGTTTTTTTGTTCCCATGACCTCATTTCCATCTTACCACGATGACGAAAATGATCTCGGAACGGCGCAAAAATTCATTTTTTAAGGACAAGTTAAATAGGACTTCTCTATATCGATGAAGTAGTTTCTACAAATTACCCCCTTCCCAACCCCAAACCCATTTTTGTTTGTGTGTGTGTGTGTGGGGGGGGGGGGGGGGAGAGGAAACACGGAAGATATGTCATTGTGACAACCCCGACTTGTAATGTTCAAAAAGACTTTGTTTCCTCTACGGAGGGCAGATTTGACCAGGTGACGCACAAGGCTATTGAAATTGTCTAAGTTTGATTTTTCGAAAGTCTTTGCACTCGTGTTAACTGTATACAGATAATTCCAACATCATTGTGAATCACTGCTCCACACCCTCCATGCCCTCTAAATCTACAGAAAATGCAAATTTTGTAAAGAAATTAAAAATCATGATTTTTGACATTCTTTCAAATTTTGAACAAAATAATGCCCTTGGCATCCACCCCTATCTTATTCCTTAGTATTTTTTGCAAGTTTTTTTTAGCCCTAAAATTCCATGGAATCTTTTCTAGAGCCATTTTAAAAATATTTTTGACTGGTCAACTATAATATGTGTGGAAACACCTCTGTCGAAAACTTCTATGTAACTGTCGGAAGTTATCTCTCTTTCTCTCTCTCTCTCTCTCTCTGAGCGTGTCCACACAAAAACAAAAATTATCCCGAAACTCAATAAAATAAAAAAACGTCGTATAAAGAATCATCGTATAGAGAAAACTCTCTCTCTCTTGAGAGAGAAGAGGTTAATGATATATCGATGATGATTTTGTGATGAACATGGTGATGGTGATGAAGAAGGTATTGGTGTTGGTGATGGTGATGGAGAAGGTATTGGTGATGGTGATGGTGATGAAGAAGGTATTGGTGATGGTGATGTTGATGAAGAAGGTAATATTGGTGATGGTGATGTTGATGAAGAAGGTAATATTGGTGATGATATATCATGATGACGATAGTCAACTGGGATCGATATGACGAAATAAGCATATTATGTTCATGTTTTCTTTATGGGAGCTGACGCCTGTTGCTCAGCTTTCTAATGTTTTACGTTTGCATACGAGGGAAGTGAGCACATGCACACACACACACAAAAAGAAATTTACACTAGATAACATACCGAAATGACATATGCGGGCATCTTGTTTTCGAATATGAGCAATGTCGATTATACATGTAATCACTGAGTGATTATGAGGTGACAGTTGCCCCCATATTTGTGTTTTGAAAATCCTGAGGGGGCTACAGCCCCTTCCCACCTTATATGCCTACAGCTGTAAGACCGGCAGACACCAGTAGAGAAGATTATCAAGTGAGGTAAATGGGGGCTCCTAGGGGTATGGCACGAAAATTGATATTGAGAAGAAATGGAACCAGATTCGACGGATAATGATGACAAGTAAAGTCGCCCTATCTGTCGTTCTCGTGACCTATATACTCATTACGGGTCAAAGGAGAAACATAAATCGCTTACAACTTCAGCGAATCTCTGCTATGGCCGGACAGTGACAGTCTCCGTGGAAAACGAACACATTTTGAGTATTCATTGTACCTGCTGTGAAGTGGGCAATTTCTAACATGAAATCAACAAATACGATAGAGGGATTTCGATGTGATATGTTTATTTTATATTGTGAGTAGAAAATGTTTCTTTGATAAAGGCGTTAACTGTAATTCTCATCACTTTCACCTTTTTAAAATCCATGCCTCAAGCCATCTTGATAGTGAATCCAGGGCCCGTCTTATACGAGTTGATATTAATCGCAACTTATTTGCGTGAAACCAATCGCGGGAGTAGAAACAAATCCGATAATATCTGATAAGTAAAGCAAAGTGATGAATCGATGACGTATGGGTTATTTCTGTTCTTTAGATTTGTAAAATTTCTACTTGAAACAAAATATCTTGCATGCAGGGATTTCATCATTTTCACTCAACTACTGAAAATCGTATGTGGTATAGAGAGCCACAAAGTTTAGTTTAGTTTCATGTTCTGTATTTAAACACTGTTGTAAATAGCTGTTATTTTTATGATATTAACAAATAAAGTCCCTCGAAAGAATAGAAGAAGAAAAAAATAGAGAGCCACAAACGCAGACGTTTCGGTATGAGAATGAAATGTACAGCAGGCATGATGTATTTACATGTATTTCAGAGGGAATTAAATAAACGTTTCAACTTTCAGCGCCAAACCTGATTGTTGCTTTAACGGAAATAAAAACTTTCGATTGGGGGTCGAGTTCGCGAGTACTCGTAACCAAAGACGAAAACAAAAAAGAAAGAAATGTCGCGAGAACAAACCGTTTTCCTTCTCCTCCTTTTTGAGGCTGTGTATCTTTCCCTGTTCTATCCTGTCCCGGAACGAAAATATCCGAATGTTACGGAGCGACTTTGGAGGTGGTTGTATTTGTATTTTTATAAAATCACCCGATTTGTAGTTGACCTAGAACTTGTCCGATGGCCATCTGTTAGATTACCAGTTTCTAGTGATACATTAGTTGACATATTTGTGATCTTCTTTGAATTTCACCTTTAAACAAAATCCTTAATTTAGCTCATGCTACATTCATAATTATAAACCTTTAGGTCATTCAGGAATCCCATGACTTTTACAAGCCGATCGCCTGTCTGATTATCAAGATATTTATGATTGAAAAAGAAAAAGAAAAATCGAAATTTCATTTTGCGTTCTCCTAACGGTTTTCATAACACTACAGTCTATCGGGAAAAAATGAGTATGGTAAAACCGGTCACTCAAAGATTTTTACTTTTTTGAGGCACTTCATGATCATTTTGAAGCGCAATTTTTTTTAGGGCTTCAATATTACACCATATCACAGACACTGATAACACAATCTCAGATTTAACATTGTTAAACGATTCCTTTAATGCACTTCTTTAATTTCGATCCCGTCTGTATCTGTCTTTAAATCACCTCTCTCTCTCTCTCTCTCTGTGTCATAGTCGAATCCCGTCAAGTTCAAATCAATGACGTCATATCTAAATTCACTATTTTGCCTCTAAAGTTCATCAAACTTTCATCAATTGCGTTAGCCGGCTATATCTCTTAAACAGACATTTTGGAGTAGAAATTGAAAAGGAAATTAGAGAGTAAGAGAGAGAGAGAGAGCCCAAGGAGCCGCACATTTAGTGAAGTAAATTATTAGTTCAAGGTTTATTCTATGCCGAAAAGAAAATATATACGAGCCGCATGAGGCTCTAGGGGGTCCACTCGAAACTATACGCCCTTCAAACCGGCTCGCAATTTACCCGTTCTCCGTACAACTCGGGGGCGGACCGTGGGGTGGTTGCCTCATCATTTTTTCTTTATGCCGTCACTGCCAAGCCATGCAAAGGCGGAGATGGAGAGAACATACAAAGCATGGCTGCCTCCCCCTTCTAATTTTAGGCAAACTCCCATAAGCGACCATGTAAAAATTTGGGGCGCCGAAGCTAACGCACTGAACCCCGTTTAGCCCAAATCCTAGATTCGCCACTGGTTTTTCCCTCGATATTAGCAGGGATACTTTCATCCCACGCTTGTATTAATTCAGTTTACGATTTAGGAACTGCCACATAAACTCGCAAGAGAAGGGATATTCTAAGAGAAAACATACACGGTTGGCAATTTGGACGGAAAATGATTAACATTTTGGCTAATGACCAAGTGCACGACCTTGAATTGTGAACATTATTTAAGTGAATTCTAATGTAATCAAATCATAATTTTCAAAGGTGCTGCGCAAATCACCGGCTAAGACGATTCTTAATTTTGGACCATCAATTAATTTAACTTCAGTGAATTGTAATAAATGATAGAATAAGAATCGCGAAGAGACACTGAAAGACTACAAAGAAAGAGAGAAAATAGAAGAGAGAGAGGGGGAAGGGGGCTGGAAAATCGCATTAAATGTAAACAAAACCAAGGGATAACGTTGTTAATGTAACATTTGAATTACAATTGCATCATTAACAATAAAATTGTTCTAGAATCTAACAATATACAATCTTTTATACAAGATATTGCAACTAATACAAGAAATAAAAAAAAATGGATAATAGCAGGCTTATCACGTCGTTACATTTCAGGCCTACAAAATCAAATCGCCCGGAATGAAACAAAAACAAAATATCATCGAAAATATCATGACTGACACCAAAAAAGTCTGGCACTTCTGGTGTGCAGAATGACATCAATAATATGACGACAATTCAACTTAAATTGTATTTTAAATCTTTAGAATAAACAACTAGAGCAAAATATATAAACATCTATGACTTCTGACGCACACAATAATCAACGATAATAGGGAAATACACCACTTTAATATATGTATGTGCAGCTTGCATACAAGCTCTTCCAAAGTGATACTTGTTTACATGGCAAGATTTATATATATCTAAACTGGTCTTCAAAGAGTTAATTTGTGATAAAACGATTAAAGAAAGAAAACCTTTTACTAAGAAATCTGGCAGATATAACACAACAAACAATATAGCACTCAGAATTCTATAGAAATAATAAAATACATGAAAAAAGATTGAGATCTAACAAATAAAAAACTCACTGAAACGTTATATAAATATAACTTAGTTTCAAAATTTGATGGGAGGAACTAACCTATTATTATATAAATACTATTTGCATTATATAAGTAGAAAGTGAAAGATTGCTTAACGATATAAAGCACGTGTATATCCAGGCGCGTAGCCAGAGTTTGATGTTTGGGGGGGCACATACATGTAATCGATCGAGGTCAAAAAAAGGGGTCTACAAAATTTCAACCGATCCTGGAAATTTTAGGGGGGGGGGCACGTGCCCCCCCGTGCCCCCCCGTGGCTACGCGCCTGTGTATATCAGACACCAGAATGTATTTCAGTCAGTATCACAAACGTCACTTTTCACATGATATTAAATCAGAGTCATCAAAATAACAATCAGGCAGTCATGTTCCTGAGGGCCACTGTTTAATTTTGTTTACAACTTTCAACGTATATGAAATACAAACAAAAGTAGTACGGCTCTTGTTTAGACTCTGACAGTTAATATGGAAACTATCCTCACTGCCTGCCGCCCGGCCCGCCCCCCTCCCCCGAATGGAGGGGCGGGGGCTTACTATGGGATGAAATTCATAATACAGGGGCACTTTCTATCGTCTTTACAGTAGTATGAAAGACTTTATTTTTGTAATTTTCAGAAAGGCTAATCTATCTTTGTCTATTTATCTCTCGGGCACAATTTTCCTTAAGTTTAGCTCTGGCATCAATATTACACATTCCTTTGGAAACATAGAACACATTTCGATGAAGGGCTGGGAAAACCGCGCATCTATCAGGTGACGTGTATGACCTTTTGACCTGGAACTGGATGCACATGAACTTTCAATTGATACGACCTCTCCCATTATCACCTACTCTTGTTGCGTTCTGTTGAGACAAAACGACTGGGAACGTTCAAACACCGTGTTCACGCTATAGTCTTCTGAATAATTACAGTTTCATGATGATATCTCGGCCGTCTTCATAAAAATTAATATTTAAAAATTAACGTTGATTGATAAAAGAAAGCAATGGCTTCGATTGGCAGTAGGCATCATGACAGTTGTTTTTTATAACGAGTATCATGAAGTCGGACCTTGATGTCGAACCTAGGACCTTCATGTTCCATGACATCTGATTTATCACTAACCCACTCCACCTCCTTCCATACCATAGGCTACGTTTGTCTGTTTCATATTCTCAACATTTCTCTTCACAATAGTAGTCTCTTGAGCTTAATTTTCCCGAAAATATTTTCTTCGAATTTTGAAAAAGTGTTAGCGCGACTTATGAACCAAAGTACGTTTCATATCTATTTCTGAGGTGTAAATCGGAAGAGGAGGCTGTTGTATTTTTTATTAACAAGCTTGAACGCAAGCAATGATGTTACGAACTCATGCTGTGTTTGACAGGGACATAAACTGCGAGGCAAAACAAAGAGATGGGAAATTCATGTCGAGGGTGGAAATTACACAGGAAGATTTGAGTTTAAAACGTAATGCAATAAACGTTCACTTTTTCATATGCCTACAGGTCAGGCGGAGAGAAAATCGAACATACATCCCATTATTACTGTTCTTATGTAGAAGGGAGAGTGAAATCGCATCATCAGCTTAAAAGCTGAATTCTTCATGTATTATATTTAAACAAATAGTCGATTCGAATCAGAAATTCACAAAACAGAAGAGTTAGTTGGCAGTGAAAAAGTTAGGAAAGTACTCAAAACAATCGGTAATCTCTTTTGGATTGGTCATTGGCATTTTTGCTGGGGTAAAGTGTTGACCATAACAAAATGCATGTTTAAGATCACCAGACAACCTCTCTTTAAATAAACATACAATAACATTTTAATCTAACTGGTAATTAAAGGTAATCCTAGTTGCAATAAAATTGCTTTTCGATTATAAAATGTCTATAATTATTCTTTAAAAAGAAATATTGATATAATAAGTAAATATTCCGCTTATATAGCAGTAGAGAGTAATCATATATCATAACTATCATATATATATATATATATATATATATATATATACATCATATATAATCAGTAAGCAATATCATTGCATTGCTTTTGTTATGTAGACCAGTAACATCGTAAAATAGTTTACAAAATGTTGCATAAAACGGCATGATATTATGCATAACTTATCAACGCTTATTCCCCATAATCCTCATATATAATTGCGTTACTATATCTATGTAGGTCAGTAAATATAGTCTGACAGACCTTCATTTCTAAGGAGCGCGATCGCGCCGGCGCTCCTACAGCGCTCCTAAAAAATAATCAGGAGAGTTGTTTACAGCGCTCCTTGGTTTCAATGTTTTCCTTCAGTTAAAAATCCCGTTTAGGGTGCATGTTTGTGGCCGATCGCACCGGCAAAATTGTCAACAAATCGCCATTTTAAGCTTCTAGCAACTTGTCAGTCATTCTCCGAAACAATGCATGTCCTACTAAAAGTACTAAATATTCATGAACACTATAACTTTGTCACAAATTTCAACCACTTACATCGCCAAGCCTTCGATTAAGCGGGCGCAGGGCGCAAATTTGCGTTCATAAAACCACCAATTGCGCCCATAATCATCTAAAACTAGACGGCAAGGCGCAAATGTTTGCTGTGAAAATGCGCCCATAAATTATTAGAACAGAAAAAATACACGAATGATTCGTAAAGGGCGCATTTTCACGGAAACACTTGCGCCTTATAAAAGCACTAAATACGAAGCTAGTAGAGAGCTCACGCGGCAAACTGTTCGTGATTCGGAATCACAAACAGTTTGCCGCGCAGGAGCTCTCTACTAGCTACGTATTTAGTGCTTTAATAAGGCACATGTGTTTCCATGAAAATGCGCCCCTTTGTTTACGTACGTACGTTCAGATCATGCGATCGCTAGATGCTGCTGTGGCGCTGGCGCACGCATATACGTACGTACAAATGTATCGAAGGAAGACAACAAATCGTCAAATGGAGAAATAAACAAGCATTCAAATAGTCATTAGAGATCTGTCGAGGTTTGTTTGTAGTTCTAGTTTATTATTTCATCTTAAATAGAATTTAGAATTATCTTATTGATAAGTTAAGAACACCTACGATATTCTCGATCGTAGCTACTCTCTTTTTGCCAGCAGCCGACCTAGCGTTGTTTCGGCAGAAAGCTAGCCGGCCAGCTTCCCACGACGAACCTTTCGAGTCCCGGTAAAATTGCGCGCTGCAAAACTCCGAAACTGCATTGGTCTCGTTGAAAAACTCCAGCCCGCTCGCCTCCCACGACGGACCATTCGTGGTATGGTGAGAGTGTGTGTGCGAGGTACAATTTTGGTTTCGGGAACGCACGTTACGCAACTTCTTCTTATTTCTTTGGTTATACAACAATTAAAAAGGCAATTTCTTCAAATTTACTCCTACTGCCAAGAGTGTGTCGGGAGGTTTGTGTGTCTATTCATTTGCTCATCAACATCAATTTTCAAATTGAGCTCCTCACTCTTTCCAGGAGAGTTATTTGAGGAGCTCAATTTGAGCTCCTTGGCAAAACAAGGAGTGGGATTAATAGAGCTCCACCAAATTCTAGAAATGAAGGACTCTGAATAGTTACAAAAAGCTTGCACAAATTGGCATGATTACAATGAGTGTCAATGCTTCTAGCCTCTTGCATATCTGATAATCTTATATTATTGCATTGCTATGAGGCCTAGTAAAATGAAATTTAATACTTGAATATTAAATCCGTATGATTTCATAGAGTCCTCATGCTTTTACAGCCCTTCTCCCATCCTCATAACAGTGTAGGCTCATGTCCGTCAGATATGACACTTCTGGCGCTCTACAATTATTACCCTGGTTTTTACAATGGCTGCCTTAATGGCTGCTTTAATGGCGCTCGAGCATTTCAAGGAATGTATTCCTGCCAGGTACCCATCTACCTGACCTGGGTCGAGTATGGCAAATATGGATTAATGTCTTGACAGAGGACATAATATCCCTGGACTCGAACCGCGAACCATGTCGGTCCACAGCCTGGTGACATATCCACTAGACCATGACAACTCTATATTTATTCCTGATTTGCTATGTAAACCAGTAACATATAAAACAGTTCACACAAAAATGCAAGAAACCTCCCGATTTTGAAGAGTTGTCTAATGCTTATAGCCCGTTTCCCAGCCGGCGATCATGGGCGGCTCTAAGAAGCCTCTGAACTCCTTGCCATCGGGTGACCACCGGGCCCCGTAGCCATCAGTGTTCCGTACCTCCAATATCGGCAGGGCATGCTGTAAAGGAAAAAAAATGTAGCAAAGAAAATTAGAGTTGAGGCTTGAAAAAAGATTCTAATATGTTGATACATATTAACAAACAAGAAATAAAGAAGAAGAACGATTTGATCATTATATTCATCATCAATTGTTCTTCCTTTTTCCATACTGTTTGCTATCGCCTATTCTTTGATTCATTTCGAAGTCCAGTAAGCTCGTTCCTTTTCCCCACTGAACATGTCTTAAACCTTTTTTGATGGGGTTCGCGAAAACTTTAAATGTGAGAAATTATTACCTTATTAGGTGGGCTGTGCTTCTTTTAACACCATCTACCTCTTATCTTTTATTATTCGTCTATTTATTTGTATTAAATATTAATTTAGTTAGTTAGCCTTTAGAGTTATCAATATAGTTATCTATTTATTCATTCATTCATTCAGGCATTCATTTGTTCGTCTATTTATTTATATATTTATTCATTTATCTTTTAGTTTATCACTTCTAGTTCTAACATGCATCTTATTTATTTATTTATTCAACATTCAGTTAGTTATTATAGTTGTGCATTTATTTATTTATTTATGTTTTTCAAATTCAGTCATTTCGTCAATCATTTACGTATTTATCTATTTATTTATTCATACATTCAGTCCTCATCTATTTGTTCATTGATTCTAGTTCGAACTTGCCTCTTGTTTATTGTCATTTTTTGTATTCATTTAACGTTATCTAATATCTAGTTAGTTAGATATAGTTATGTATTTACATATCTCCTTATTTTCTTAATTCATTCATTTATGAATTCATTAATGTATTTGTTTTTTATTCATTTATCAATTTATCAATTTATTAATTTGTTCATTTGTTTATTTAAATATACCTTCATGCATTCATCTATTTATTTATTAATTCTTGTTCTAAGTTGTCCAATGTACAATGACAGAGTTAAGACTACATGTAAAATTTCTACAATAAATACTATTTACATTATATATCGTTTAGAGAATTTGGTCAATAATAGTTACGAACCATTGGACATCATTTTAAATTAGAACGGGGTGTCGGGCGAATCATCGTTTGTTTACGATTTGCAACTAATCAGTTCAAGATGGTATATTAATATCTATGGCACCACTCGAGATGAATGAGATAGATAAATAGGGTTATGAATAAGAATGAGAGAAAGAGAGATAGAGTGTGTGTGTGGGGGGGGGGGGGGTAGACAGGGACTATGGCGACGAGATTGATTGACACATGCTCTGGCAATGATCATTGCTCTCCGGTCACTTTCAAATATTATGTAGACTCAAGTCGACTTCCTAAACCGATCCTTTTGTCGTGACCCTAACCTAAAAATGTAACCGCAACCCAAGCCGTCACGGTATATCTTTGACAGATTGTTTTCGGATCCAAAATGTCAGATCAACGTTTAGTGATGTAACATAACCAAGACAAAGGTTGCCGGTATTGAAAGAAATAACCCGTTATAATTATACGAGGTGTCATTAGTGAGCTTTCGAAAAGATGACGGAATGGCAAAGAGGACGGTAAACCGAGCGAATTATCGGTCTGTGCATGCGTGAAATCGTAGAACAAAGATAGCACAAGGAAAGACAGAAGAGAGAATGATAGGATAAAAGAAAGGATAACAAAGAAAACATAAAGGAAGGAGAGAGAAAAAAGGAGTAGATATGGAATGAGATACCGGAAGGGGTAACGTGAAAACGGATCACATGATTTCGCGTCACCATCCCCAGAAAATGAAATGGTTTAAAATTTGAATAGGCCATTTTCGTAATGTAACCAAATTCATACTCGATAAGAAATATTTCATTCTCCTGTTACAAATAATTGTATTTTTTAAAAGGCAGAAAGCAAATCGTATATCGTGTTTATTAGGTGGGTAAAGCTATGTTTGTCCTACCATGGACCTACTACAAACAGACGCATGCAATTTGAATTCTGACAATTGAGATACATTTATTGGTAGCAGGCGGATAAAATAATTCGTATCGAGGCGAAGCATAAATTTGGTTACGTTAGGACGGAGCGCAAGTAATAATGTCATCAAAATGGTGCATCAGGCGTCATTTTGATTTGAGTTATTACATGTACTTGTGTTAAAAAAATTGCACTATTCATTTTGCAATCACTATTGGCACTGCGTCATTTTCATACGGTGCGTCAAAGACTGACACAGTAACTGACGCCTCATGTGCAACGCAACAGGCATTAATCCCGCTAAAACAGACCACGATGGAAAGGGGATGGGAGTGAGTGGTTGGGGATGGGAGGGGGTGGATGGGGATGGGAGGGGGTGGATGGGGATGGGAGGGGGTGGATGGGGATGGGAGGGGGTGGATGGGGATGGGAGGGGGTGGATGGGAATGGGAGGGGTGGATGGGGATGGGAGGGGTGGATGGGGATGGGAGGGGTGGATGGGGATGGGAGGGGGTGGATGGGGATGGGAGGGGGTGGGTGGGGATGGGAGGGGTGGATGGGGATGGGAGGGGTGGATGGGGATGGGAGGGGTGGATGGGGATGGGAGGGGTGGATGGGGATGGGAGGGGGTGGATGTTAATGGGAGGGGTGGATGGGGATAGGAGGGGTGGATGGGGTGGGGGAAGGGGGACTGAGAGGGTGTATAAAGCCGATCCAGACTCAGCATCAGTGACCAATTACATTTCAAAGTTCACATGCACTGGAGGAAATTATTGAGATTACTTGGGATTGCATCGGTTCCTTCGCAGTTTCCGATTGTCTCGCGATGGCCAGCATAGCCATGTGCGAAGAATCATATAGGGACCATTCACACTGATACTATAATTCATCCCACGTTCCTATCATATACATGTGCACCGAAATAATGTACAGTAATATATTGCGGACAAAAGGGAAACGTACTCTTGGAGCTCGGGAGTGTTTTTTTTTTGACGTAGGCCTAGTGTTGACGGTATGGGATGGAATTCATTCAAGATTCTTCCTCTCGGAACAGAAAAAACTTGAGGATGTTGAACTGCTTTGGAAATCTGACACTAAGATTTGTTTGAAAATCATCGCATTATACAACTCGCCTGAAATCGTTACGAGAACTCGCTGAAGACAAAGCACAAAATTTGCTCTTGAAAAGTACATGTATGACTTGTACACTTTCAAAAATGTAAATTAATGTATTTCGCCTCCTTTTACAAATTTCCCTTTATTGACAAACTACACATTTTTCAAATTCTACAAGATGACATCACAAATGAATGGTCATGCCATTTCAGATGATAATCATACATCCTCAAACGGATGACACCTTGAACATCGTCGAGTTAAGTTAGCTGAATGGTAACAAACATCGGCTGCAATAATTGCCTGTGATGACTCAGCACTTTCACTCATTTTTCGTGAGCCAAACTACAGTCCAAATCTACAGGGTGACGTCACGGTGACAATGACCTAGTCCCATTTATGGTATAGTCTTGCACTTCAAACATGTTTCAAACATTATAAGCCTATAAATCAATCAAAATGTGTCTTGTATTCATCGTTTACATTCAATAAAATGTGGACATTTGAAAAAACTCATGGGAAAGTGGGAATGTTAATGCAAAAGGAGAACGTAAGGCCATTAAAAAAAAATGTTTAGCATCCCCGCTCGCTTCCTTTTTCGGGGCCTCCTTTCTTTCTTTTTTTCAATTAATAAAAATATGAAAAACATACTGATAAAATGAATAATTTCAGATTTAAAAATTTAAAAAAAAAAAAAAAAATGCTGGCGACCATCTTAAAAAAGAGCCCGACTGTAAGGAAAAATGTACCGAGCGGCCATTTTGGGGGAAAAAAAGGAAAAAAGGGCCTCTCCTTCATATTTTTCAAAAAGGCAGGATGCTAAAAAAAAAAATTGTAATGGTCTAACAACGAAAGGAATGGGTAGGGTGGGTACTTAAAACGTCAAAGAGCAAACGTATCTATTGTGTAAAATGTTGAATATACTTTTCTCCGGACCAGTACTTTCTCAGAATTTTAAAGGGAAAAATTACCTTACAAACCATACCCCCTGCTAGAACATCGTGAGATCTTAAATGGCAACGATAGAATCATAGAACATTCTTTTATGTATGAAAAAGAATTGGAGTTTTTATAAATAAATTTAATGAATACAAAAAACATATGCAAGGGAGTGGTATTAAATCCATGAAAAAGGGGGTGGGTTGCATGCAAAAAGGATCAGGAAGGTGCGTGTCCCACTACACGTTTTCACTGGTGGTGAATAATTATAATACCCATTCCAAACCAAACCTTTTAACAATCATTTACTACTAATGTCAGGCAAATATCCACAGGATTAGCATCATGTTTAAGAATGAAGACTAGATGGATACGATCGCGTGAATGCGAAACGGTTAGAAAGTGCAGGGAGCACGGACAACCCGGCACGCAATCCTCATCACACGCACCAACCCGCCTAAATATAAACATCGTCCTAATGAGGACAACAAGCCGGGGTCGCGGGAAGGTTAAAAAGCGGAAATGTGCCAATACGAACCAACTATTCTGACTGACTGACCAATACCCGCCTCAAATATTGTCACACATGAGCTTAATGATTTCTGACGCTGCCCATATATCTGTCGTCGTTAAACGAACCAAGACCATTCCGTGATTGTCACTTCTGCAGAAACAGGCCACCATTTTCGTTGGGTCTGTAGTTGATCCAATTAAAGCCCGCCGAAAAATCAAGTGGCACGGAATTTTAATTATGTCTGCCAGACAGCGCACGCAAACCATCTTCACACCGCACGCAACCTCTGACAGCGCAACAGGAATATTTATATTTATATTAATATAATGCTTCTATAGGCCTAGAACCTGCACCCCCGGCACCCAACAATACAAACAAAAACCTTAAATTCCATATTAATGACTCCTTATCGGTTGGCAAATTTAACAGAAAAGAGTAAAAAGTGAGACATGATATCCCGATACAGTGTTTATTAGGTGTTCAAATCGGGCTACGGAAGGATAGGTTTAGTATACTATCAACAATATCTGGTAGAAGTATTCATAACCGACGCCCATACAGTTGAACAAAATGTGACTGATTCCTTAAAAAAAATATACTCCTATATCCTTTATTTGCGAATGTACACTCTACCCGATCGATATAATTTTATAATATTTTTTTTTTGGAGGGGGGGGGGGGGGGGGGGGGCTACAATCTCAGGACTTAGTTGGATCAGAATTGTAAAAAAAAAAACCCATAAGCCTTGGTCAAGGAAATGGTCAACTAAGGTTGGAAACGCTGGACTTGGAGATTTCTGCAAAAATGGTCATCATGGGAACCATATGCCTTAAAGACCTTATCCGATGAAAACACAACTTTATATAAGTGGAAAACTGAATGAACGTAGAATACAAATATAAAGGAATAACAAGTATTTTCCCTTTTAGTATTGCACAAAAGCAAATTAAAACCTCATTTTCCGCACCCCTCCAAATTACGGGTCAAGGGGTAAAATTTGCCGAAGTTACAGTGACGACATAACATGTGGACCCAATCGGCTTACCTATAAAGCAGAGGCGATGAGCCGTGCTTAATTATTTCATGTCAATGTGAATATGCGTACTCCACATAGATGATGCCATCAAGACGATAGCAAGTTTTTAGGTCGACAATTTATGATTTTCAAAGCTTAATATTTTGAGTTTTCAGAGAGCTGTTACTCCTCTGACAGACACTAAAATGGTATTTAATAATAGTATTTTAATCTATGGCTCATAAACTTTCCGTTGATATATAATTCGTCTATTTCATTTTTCACTATGGATAGGATCTTTGAAAACGGCGGATGAATCAAATAAAAGCTTTTCTTGCCATGAGATAAACAGATAAAACTCCATCACCGTGACCATCGTTTAAGAATACAACCCAAGATTCCAACCATTGACATGCCTCAAAGAGGTACGATAGATCTTTTGAATCGCATCAATGAGAGAAAAGGGCGTGACCTGTTAAACTTTGGAGAGAAAAAGTAAGACAAACGAGATCAAAGACAATCATAGAAAAAGTGTGTTCTCATATTCTTTGAATTAACCTCGATACTTGTCAGCTGTGTATTTCCGTGTGACCATGGCGATTCAATTGCTTTGGCTCCAGTTGTCATTTGTTTTATTATCATTATCGTTATGCGATTATGACAATTCAATAAATAAATGAGAAATAATTTTGTCCTTCCTCTCCTTTTCCCCATTTTCCTTCCGGGGGTTGGGGTTGGGGTTGGTGGACATGGAATATATGGCTCAGTTGAATAAATCAAATACATATTGCTTCGCGACAGTCATAAAAACAAATGAATATTTGGTGAAGAAGAGATAAGTAGCCATTCCGGTGCGGCAGGAGAGGGGGGGGGGGGGGGGCACTTCCTCGATTACGACTACTGTGTCCTCTCTCTCTCTCTCCTTCTCACTCACACACACAAACACACACGCACACACATATTGTCTCTCTTACTCTCTATTTGCAATTTCCATTGTCTAGTTTCTGATATGTTAATATTCCTATATTTAAGAGTTTTCATATCTTTTGTAGATGTAGACATACACAATATACCTTGAATCATTATCTGCGGTCCAATCTCTATGGAGCAGGCAACAAAACGAGCAGCCGAGGGTCTTAGGTAATAATAAAGGTGGATAAGAGCATATGGACCTCCCCGATATGAGAACAATTCACACCTTTTTAGCTTTAAGAGAGACAGGTGCGTGCATGAGTTCGTCCCGGCCAGATTAGGCGTAGAGCCGTGACAGCGCGTGCACGCCATGCAACGCAGGCATTTAGAGTGCAATGCCGGGAAATGATCCATCAAAACTTGGACCACACATTGCATATAGGCTACTATTATTATTCAGACTTAACAGACGCACTATTTTGGGGGAGAAAATGAAAGGGAGGGGGAGAAGGAGAACGAGAAAAGCACCTGTTAGGGGCTATCATCGGCGGGTCGTCTGTTCGGTGCGTGCTTCTCATACCGATGCCGATGGTCGGTTGCGCTGACGGAATATTTGTAAGCACGGGTCGAAATTAGGCGCCTTGGAAGTCAGGGTTGGCCCCCATTCCGATAATAATATATCGTCATAACTGCTAAGAGGTAGCTATTTCAGTCAAGTGACGTTTGTTTCTACAACACATGACATGATGCAAACAAAGTATTGTCAGCAGATTGATATCAATGCAATACCATAATAAAATCTTACTCTAAAATTATGAACGATGAAGAAAATTATAACAAGTCGGGTTAACGCCGAGAGATTCGATTAACGTGAAAGTCGACCAATAAAATTAGTAAAATTGAATTTTACAGATAGTTTTGTAGACTTAGAATGCCGAGCCAATATGTGTCAACAGCCATGACAACACTCCTTCAGAAACTGTATCATGGACATTTCTCGTATCTGTCCCTCTGAATTCGCAGTATTATAAGGATTAAAAAATACCGAAACCGGCATACACGTATTAGCCTTGACCGCTTCCTGCCAGACCTTTAGTTGTTTAATTTTTGGAAATAAATTCACGGTTTTCAGTGACTCCATCAATTCTATCCTATCAACAGAAACTCGCTTCTAATTCATGACCCCTTTTCTCTGTCACAATGTCAGGAAATTGCTGATGAAACTTAAACGGGGTTCCACACGCGAGCGATCCCAATAACCCCAACTCCTGCATAGTCGCCATACATCTCATGAGTAATAGAAACTAATTAGGGTAAGTAAATTCTTCCCTTTCGTTAGTACCCTGTATCAGTTTTTGTTACTACTCTGTATGATCTTGTCCGCTTTGATTAGGGGGTGAGAGGAGAGAAAGTTGAACATCTTACGTGAGCATGGCACTATTCTTTCTTTAAAATAAATAAAGAGAGAGATGTGTGTATGATAAGAAAATATAAGTAAACACATGTAGTTTCTTTTTAAAGAGTCGATGGTTTTAACACTTATCGAGATGATGGCGCCATTTTTCTTCACATTAGAAAGGGAGACAGATTCAGAGGCATAATTAGAGGGGGATGGGTAATCAAAGAGAGGCAAAGAGGGACAGAGAGAGAGAGAGAGAGAGAGAGGGGGGGGGTTGGTTAGATGAGAGACGAATACATGAAAGAGAGAGGAACAGGGATGGGAGAGGGGCAACGCGAGCGAAAACGTTAAGAAATTGGTTTCCATATTAGTGTTTTCTTTCTTTCTTCTACTTTTTAAAAGATAAGATAAGATGTAAAACAACTTCACCATTTCGACCATCCCGAGATGATCAATACTTGATCAATTATGAAACTCATACCTAGGGGACTTGTGGAAAATGGTCACCTGTTTCTTTAGCTATTATGATTTAAGATTAATAAGCACGGGGAGCTATCCCTTCTAAATATCATACGCATGTTAAAGTCAGAAGGCTCATTATAAGCGAGCATCTAACCGAAGTATATCGCGGTGTAAGTCTATACCTAAATAGTCAAATCGACCGGACTGAAAAATGGACCGAGCAAAAATACGTCACTCCTGGAAACGATGTACAGCCAGCTTGACGGTGTGACTGAGGTATATTAAAGCGATCATCCACGGTATTATGAGAATAGAGACTCGCACAGGAACGGATCATAGTGCTTACAAGCACTCACTTAATCCCAGATTTAATGAGAAACGCACGCGAAAAATGTATATGATATTACCGGTCTACAAGCAGATTGCGTGCGAGGGGGTTAATTCTTGACACGGGAAACCGATAAATATTGAGCGAAACTAGGTCTCAATAATGACTGAGATTGACTAACAATGCTATTCCAGTAAGGGTCAGTTGGTGTTTGGAGTTTAAAAGGATGATATGATTTCATTTCCGCCTTTCCTTTCTATCTCCCTTCTTCTTAATTTTATAAAAACTGAGAAAAGGGGAAATCAAACGACATTGACCCGATACACGGAACGCATTTTAAATGTTATTTACCCTTTCAAAATATGAAAGACTTGAGGGTGAAGAAGAAATCTGGGAGACAGGTGCCAGAATGAATGGGTTGGGGCATCTGGGAGGGGAGGGAGCTATTGCCAACCCGTCAACTTCTTTTTGCACCCATAATAATGCTCCGATATTTCATATTTGAATTAATGTTGTGTTTGCTTTTTGGTCGTGTTCTGTACCATTTGGTACATTATCTATTCTGGTCTATTATTGAAATGATTTGCCTTGTTACGTGGTAATGCAAATAAAATAGTTATTCATCACACCAAAATGAATAATAAGTGATATTATTTATAATTCATGTGCTGCAATTTTATGATAACAACAATAAGTGGCGGACCAGGGTTGGACAATTTTGAACAAATTGATGATTTTTCGAAATAGTGTTTGGGCTGTGTACATCTTTTACAACATCAAATTAAACAAGACAAGTGCGACTGTAGGCACATTTACACAGCTCAAACACCATTCTGATAAATCATCAAATTTTGGGGCAGCCATTTACAAAATTGGAGAAAAAAAACGTGGTGAGAAATGCGCCATGCGCGACTTGTCGCTGCTCCGCATGCGATTGCACGAAAGCAAGGAGAATCAGTGAACAAAACCGGAATAATTTACTGATGTTTTGAGAGCGGGCATTCACATTGCAAAAATCAGTGAAATTTCTACCGGTGTTACAAAAAAACACACTCTAGAGGTGGATTTTTTCATTTCGGTTTTTCTCCATATTTGCCAGTAACTTCAAAAGAAACGACTGTATGTGAGAATAATCTACGAGGCACTTTAGGGAAAAGGACGGCATTAGAAAAGAAAAAGTAAAATGGGCAATTATCAGAGGTGAAAATGGGGCACTTCTTACACCTGTAAAAGGACACTCAACAGAGATGAATAAAGGCACTAATGAGAATGGAAAAGGGGCGCTTATAATAAAGGAAAGGGTGCACTTTTTTTAGGAAAGGGGGCACCTGTCAGATTTTGATAGCACTTTGCAATCATTGGGGGTGAAAAGGGGGGCATTTATAAGAAGGAAAAGGGGCATGTGTCAAAAAGGGGCACTTATCAGAGGCAAACAGGGGCACTCATCAAAGAATAAAAGGAGCACCTCTCAGAGGTGAAGGGTGCACTTATCAGAGGTGGTAAGGGGTACTCCTCATACATGAAAAGGGGCACTTACCAGAGATGAAAAAGAGCACTTATGAGAATTGAAAAGGGATACTTATTGCAAAGGTAAAGGGGAAGTTATTGTAGGAAAAGGGGCACTAATCAGATTTTTATAGGGGCATTTATCAGAGGTGAAAATGGACATTAATGAGAAAGTGAAGGGATCTCATGAAAGAAATGGGGGGGGGGGGAGGTGCACTTATCACAAGGAAACGGGCCACTTATTAGAAGGGGAAGGGGTAGTTCTTACCAAGGAAAAGGGGCACTTTTGGTGTCTCATTTTCGCTCGCTGAACCATTGCCAGCACAAACGTAGCTAGTTCGACGGCACTACCAAACTAGAATGTTCCACTATGTTGCAGGGTGTATATGCCATTGGGTGAACCGGGTGTGCGGAAATGGTGTGTTGGGGAGGGGAAGTGAGAGTGTTCATGTGTGTGTGGTAATTGTATGTGTGTCAACAATTAAAGACTAATAATGACAGATGGCTGTCTACATCACAGTCCACAGATAAATGTGACTTGAACAATGATGACAATCAGCGGATCAGACGACACTTGATAGTTGATTTTGTATGTGAGATTGCTTTGCTTGGAAGCGCTAAAGGGCCTATCTCACTGAGCGGCGAATGCTTGCGAACGTAGCGAATTTGGGGTTTCGCCAGAGTTTGTAAAATGTTGTAAAAGGTTGCAAGAAAGATCGCAAACAGTTTTCTTTGTTGTAAACAGTTTTTCTTGTCGCAAAGAAATTTTGAACATGTTCAAAATTTCTTTGCGAATTTATTTTTCCGCAAACAGTTGCAGGCGTTTGCAAAACAGTCGTTAGCGTTTGCAAAACAGTCGTAAGCCTTTGCAAACGGTTGTTAAACGGTTTTGCTCTTTGTTTTCGTCAGTTCTCTGTGTTTCGCCAAAGCTAGCGACCACGTTACCATATGGTTCCTTTATAAAATCGACCCATTGAGTACCAGTAGTTAGCAAAAGGTCTCAAACGTTCACAAATAGTGGCAAAGGATTGGCAAATAGTTGCTAATCTTCGCAAAAGTTGTCGCTAACATTTGTTTACAGTCGCTAATAGTCGCCAACTGCCTTTCGCAAACACTTTCGGAGACATTCGCTCAAATGTTGCTAATTGTCGCTAAACGTCACTTAATGTCGCTGATTTTCGCCAACATTCGTCAGAAAAGTTGGCGAATCCAAATTCGCAACGTTCGCAAGCATTCGCTGCTCAGTGAGATAGGCCCTTTAGAGACTTAATTGTGGTTCGCGCCATATAAAAGCTGAATATTATTATTATTATTAAATATAAAATACAAGAACAAAATTTCCATATCTTTAAATTATCATTGATATCTGATAATTAAACAGTTAGTAAAATAAACCTACCAAACTACATAATACAATGAAATACTTGACTTAAAGTAGGGGAGTTTGATGTGATGCACAATTTTACCCCTCTGTAAATAATCGAATAGTCCATGGCGTTCATGAATATTCATGTTTTTGCTTACCTCGGCAAAATGCTTGCCTATACTAAATGGAAAAATTACGGTGGGGGGTTGACTGAAATGGACATAATGAACCAGTCAGAACTGATCTATGATAATTCATGCTTGTTATCCTTTGTGTGCTTGACTTATAACCTTACAATCGAGTGGCAAATTGCGTCCAAAGTTCGACTTGTTGCACATATGTTATATAGGCAATGGCGAGCTGGCGACCTATTTTGACCAAATTACGGTGGGTAAACTTTAAAAAGTCAATGGGACATGAGGGGTGGATGTGCTTTTCTTTTAAACAAAAAATGAATTGTTAACAATATTTGGGTAAAATTCCATAGGCTAACATGTTAGGCTGCTGGACTCTGACGATAGGGGGCGTTGTCCAATGAGACTATTCGGAGCCATATGAAAGTATGCGTGGGGGGGGGGGGGGGGGGTCACTGTGCCACTGTGGGGTCTTTGAATTACTTCAAAATATAATCAGATCATCTTCTTTGGGTGATACATACTATCACTCGTTTTGAAGCTTATATATCTAGTTTTTTTTGAGAAATTGCATTATGTAGGCTAAAAACAGTAATTTAATATATATATAAATGTATAATTTAATTTGATACATACTATCACCAAGTTTGGAGCTCATAGTTCATACCTCAAGTAGTTCTTAAGATATAGTGATAACGAGAAAGCAGGATGAACAGACGTACAGATGGACAAGCTAAAACCATTTAGCCTCTGCCACCACTGTTGGTGGACGGAGGCATAAAATAGCTTAAGTGAAGAAAAACATGAACAATTAACAATTAAATTATTGTAAATTTAAGGTTTTTTGTTTTGTTCATAACTCAAGAATAAAAAGGTAGATTTGTTGAATACTTTTAGATGTAAGCGTTGATATGTCCAATTCTTAAGAACCATAAATCTAGACAATTCAATTTTTAGCATACTTAATTTTTTTACAAAACTTGGGAAGGGTATTTCTGCGCCTAGGAATAGTTCACTAGATCGATGGCGGCATGGCGCATAACAAATGCTGTAGTATTATTATTATTACTAATAATTTAGTTGTTAACTATACATGTACATGTATGTACATGTATTCTACACTCGTCAACAGATCATTTTGCATATTTCTTGAAAATAATAACATCTTTCATCATTATTGAGACAAAATGCATCAAAGGATGCCAAATTTGCACACTTTTCTTCATCCTCCACATCTATAGTTCTTCTTAAATTATATCATGTAAGCGTTGTTTATCCCTTTACTCTTCTCCAGCTGACTGAGCTTTTAATAGTTCATTAAACGGCTCCACCTTTTTCGATCCTATACTTAAAGTAGATTTAATCATGTCTTCATTTTTTTTCTTCCAATGTACCGTCTATATATATATATTTCAATGTATTTTTCTTTGCCTATGTTTTACAACAATGTCATTTTTACTGTGATTGGAACCAAATAAAGTTTTATTCAATGCAATTCAATTCAACTATTAGGCTTTGTCATTTTCATCTTTCTTGTTATAGTAGATCTGTCTGTAAAGTAAAGGGTTTGTCACATGTCATCGTTGTGATAAAATCAGTCAAAGTAGAAAAGGTAGATATCGATGTTGATCACCCATTTTAGCTAATGAGCATTTTTCTCTGATCCAAACCCTTTACTGCCATACCTGATTTGATCCTTTAGTGACCTATCAATACTCTATGTATGTTGAGCTCTTTATGACTATGAGGAAAAATTAACTGATCATCATTATCAGCATTTTGTGTGGACAAACGTGGGCAAACAATTTCATTACTCATATGTTATAAGTCTAAAATATGTTAAACCACTGATACATGTGTTACATTTTTATCCTTAGCACGTCATTAGTATCCATTTAAGGGATATCACATTATCCTCATTAATGCCCCAGTAACTGAAGTTCAAAGACTTCAGCGTATTCAAAACCGTGCTGCTCGTGTTGTTCTTCGAGCTAGGAGACAGGATCATGCATCACCCCTACTTAGACAACTTCATTGGCTACCGGTCAAAAAAAGAATAATATACAAAACCGCACTGTTTGTTTACAAATGTACACATAATGTTGCACCTGAATATTTGTCTTCCTTGTTACAATCTTCTCGTCACTCCTCATATAATCTTCGCTCAACTACAGACACAACGGCTCTCCATGTGCCTAGATTAATATCGAAGATAGGTGAGCGAAGTTTTCACTACAGTGGTCCGGTTACATGGAATAGGTTACCTTGTGAATTACGCTGTAGTATGTCAATTGAAGTATTTAAGAAACATCTCAAAACACACCTATTTACATTGTAATTAACTGCATTACATTTTCTAGCATATTTTTGTTGAGTTTTAATTCATTGATGTATTTGTTTTGTAAAGCGCTTTGATCAGTTGTAAACTGGATATAGCGCTATAAAAGAAACAATTTATTATTATTATTATTACATTGTACAGCCAAAAACTCTCACAAGCATCAACATTTTGCAATAAATAAAAACAAAAATGGATCAAAATCAAGAAAGTTTCATACCACAAAATGAAGTGACATAACAATGCTATTTGCGAAGTTTTTTAATGCTTAAAGTGGCTTTTGTTTACAATTTGCAAAAGATTCATTTTTGTAAAAGCTTTGTTTTATAGTTTTGCACTAAGGATGATCTGCTTGTGGTTTCCTCTGGCTTGTTCAACATGGTAGGTGCATTTCTCACCACAATGGCTAATTTTACACGTACATAAATATTGATTTCATTATGTTATTTTTTCTGGTTGAATTGCTTTATATTTCCATGAATACTATGTTCTGAACTTCTGATACAATGTTTGTTAATGTATTATTGTTTTAAAAAAAAAAAAAAAACATAGAGAATTCTATGAATTATATGCGCTTTATAAGCACTTTCTATTATTATTATTGTTTTAAGTAGCAATTATTCTTTGGTGAAGCAATATCCTCCATACTGCAACAGCAAAGTTTGAGGCTCCATTTTAATCAAATTAAAATTCACAGTTTAAATGATATACTTACCGGCAGCTGATGAATATTAAGCCATCCAACGTCATTGAGAATCTTATTGAGCACACGCTCTGCATTTTCATTCTTGGATTGATCATCTGGGTGAAGAGGAAAATAAATGAGAATAAAAGACTAGAAAGTGGGTTTTGTAGGGTAATATGGTATTTGTAGGCCTACCTACATGTAATATTAAGCATTTTTACTGATTGCGAAAGTAGTCATACTGTTCAACAGTAGTCTTGGAATTTAAGCATCACATACCTGAAAGAATTTTTAAATATTGGAAGAAGGGGACAATTTAATGTCAATTTTAAGTAAAATTGTCATTGTAATGTGGGATGAGTAACAGATATCATCAAAGAGTGATTTCAAAAGAATTATAATACCATTATCACCAACTGTCTACAAGTCATCTAGCATCAATAATATTTTAGACTGAGTTTTCACATTTAATAAAACATTACAAATACTACCTATTAATATTATGTTGCAATGAACTCAATACCTGGTTCCTTTAAATCAGGGCCCAAGAGCAAATTTGTAGCCAATGGTTATCATTAATAAACAGAGTACAACTTGTATAGTAATTGCATGCTTTAGGTGTCTTAGAGAGATATAGAGGCACAAAAAGATGCATCTGGAACGCAACTGCAAAATAGTTAGTGACATTTGTCAATTAAATGTTCTTTTTTGACATATCTGAATGAAAGTTTACATAACATTAAGCGTCATCGAGAAGATAGTACTTGCATTTACCAGCTCCATATCCTAACGATGTGGCCCTACCTCTGTGTGCCGGTAAAATTATGATTTTCAACAAATATAAATTTTGTGTTCCAGTCACTTTTTTTTTAAATCACGACTTTGCTATTAAAGCTTCCTTATAGGTATGCCATAAGATATGTTCTAAATTGGATAAAACCATTACTGTAAAACCCTGTTTTAATTGGAAAATAAAGTTGCGGTGACGACTATTTACCCACTTCCAATTAAGACGCGTCAATTGGGGTAATGTCCGGACGATATCGAGGTAAATATCACCCTAGACGAACTAGGGTGACAGGAGGGTGACGTTCGGACGAATTTCTGATAAACGGCATATTAAGATGCTCGCGGAATGTTACCCGGGTAAATTACGTCGTCGCCGTGAAAAAATGTATACAATACCCGTAATTTACATGTCATGTACACAGCGCGCTCCAGCTGATCGCGGTTGTTAAGGTAACCTACCCGGGTGAGGTTTTTGCGGATGGCTGATTAAGACGGTGTCCAAAAGCTCACCACATGTTTTACGATCAAACCACCCACTGTTTCTCATCTACTTATCGCTCGGGTGAGATCGAAGAAGTTCTATTAAGACAGGGCTTTAGTCACATGATATAATGAAATCAACCAGCCAAAATTAGGTACGCATTTTCACTTTGATTTAATCCATATGTACTTACTTCCTTTTGGTCTTCCCCACCAGTTATTGGACTGATCTCGATGGCAATGTTTCTCTAGTGCCCTCGCTCCAACTGTAAGCTGACTACTTGCCCTGATAAGAGGTACAAGAATGAAAACAAGGGAGGCATCATTCAGCAAGGTTAACATATGCATCAAAATAATAAGCTTACAAGATTTAAATTCTATATTTTTTAAAACCAGTTGTTCAATCTACATTCATCCAATAAAGAAATATTGGAAGACTCAAATAACAGGAGCAGGATAGATACATGTAGAGCATAAAAACAGCACCCTTTTGTGTGTACATTCACCACCCCTCTATCTTCAAACTGCTAAGAGCTTTCAAACATTCAAAATTACACTAAAACCCAAAATACTGTATGTGTAACATTTTCAGCTATTTTTCCTTTCATTATATCTCCAATTTTATTCCAATATAACAAGTTATACCTTCTTCATACATTTACACTGTACCTTTTATTCTTGTATAACTATAAGAATTGTTAAAGGGGAACCTTGATATGAAATTGGTTTTAATAGAAGTAGAAAGAAGAGCGAAACAAGTCAATGAAAGTTTGAGCTAAAACCAATTAAAAATTAAAAAGTTACGAATTTTTGAATGTGCAATCAATCAATCAAACACAAATTGCCAACTCTGTGACATATCTTCTGAGCTCTCCTCTCATTTGCCCTGTATCAAAAAACTTCAAAAATCTGTATTTTCCCTTCAGAAAATTTCCAATCATACATGTACATGCACCCTAAAATATAATTATGGTATTGCAAATATGTATTTATACAACCCCTGTATGAAACATATCTATTCTGTCATCAATAACTAAGAAAATGAAATTTTATGAAATTTTCTGTACAGAACAAATTGGAGAGGATCTCACATACGTCACAGTGTTGCCAATTTGTGTTTTAATGGGTGATAACTTAAAAAGTCCATAACTTTCCTATTTTTAATCGGCTTTTGCTCAAACTTTTATGTTTGTGTTTCTCACTTTTCTGCTTATATTAAAACCAGGGTGGACTTTCCTTTAATTGAAACTATTACATGTAGGCATGCAACTTTATCACATAGAGTTTTGTTTTTATTTTATTTTAGTTGACAAATACTATCAATAATCTACATCAAAATGAGAAACTTGTTGTATATATATTTGGGGAAAAATCGACTGAATCCGACAGAGGTCTCATTATCAGTCGAAAGCCAGTGGACAAAAAATGATAATGATCTTTTCGTGGCTTAAAATTTGGACAGTTTAATAGCTTCACTCCCTCTCCCTCCCCTGCTAAGTTTGTGTGATTTGTATTTTGAGTTTGAAATAAATTGGATGGATATTCATTTACAACTACAACTTACAACTACAACAGTGGACTTAGAAAACCATAGAGGGCTGGCTAGAAAAAATGAAATTGAATATACTTCCCTTCCTTCCCCTCCCCCCCCCCCCCCCCTCCAAATTACATTTGTCCATTTGCTTACCAGTAATCCGTACAACGAGAAGCAGAAAGTACTCACTTATTTAGTTCCCTGAAGCTTGTTTGCAGGATGTCTCTGGTTGGTGGGAAGGTATCTTCTGTCCCCACTGTCCTCCTCACACCAAGCAAGTCCAGTAGACCTCTCTTTCCAATGTCCTACACACAAATAAGAAAATAAGTCCTGGGATATTTAATACTTGTATAGGTTGATCTTAATTGACTTGGGCACTCATAGGCCCAAACTTATGGGAACTAAGTGGCAAATGCACTGCTACTATATGTAGCACATTCACAGCTGTAAAAGGAACACATAGTATATCAATATAAGCAGGATTAAATTTACTTACATTTGTCGGATGAATTGATTCAGGGATTTTTTGTTCAAATATACTCTGCTACAAATGTGGGTGTGTCAAGTTTGAAATTACACAGTTAAATGCCCATCATCCCTTCCTCTAGTATAATCTTCCCTGGACCAATCTAAGGTCATCCCCACAACACATACTGTATGAATCTCACAGACACAGCTACATGTACCGGGTATGTGTACAAGGTTTAACTTTGTGCACATACATGTACATGTGCAAGAGATCAAGGGGGTCATACAGCATACTGAATCTTGAAATGTTAGCTTCTCTAAAATATTCCAACATCAAACTAAGAATTCCTTTGAAAATTATATTAAAACCTGGATATTTCTGATCTAAAGCTATAAATTTATTACACATTGATCGCAGTTTGCTTATCATGCTCTTCTAGATACATTTATATGCATGCAATGTTTCTCACTCTAATTTTATCAATAATCTTATCTTGATGTCAATGTATAACTTTTACTTGCAAGCGTATTGGATTTGGCTGTCGTGCTTTCGGAAATACGTCTAATTTTTTTAAATAAAATCAACCTTACTTTTTATATCCGAGAGTGCGACGGCTGACACAATGTGCTTGCTAGCTTCGTTATTTCTATTTATGTAAGTACAAATGTATTCATTTTATTATCATTTGTAATGTTTGTTTACCAGCTGAGCACCCATTGTTGTACAATAATTTAAGTACGTGACTTTTGTCTACATTGTAAGAAAGGGAGGGAAAGTATAAAGAGCACCACCCCATTTTTCTTTCCCTTTTTATTTGTATATTTATTGGGATTGGTCACTATTTATATCCGTCCTCCATTCATTACCACAAATTATTTCACTGGGGCCTACAGCTTTACAAGCTTGCTTTCATGTAGGTCCCATCAAATATCTCTCAGTTAAATCAGTACTCTTTATTGACCACTTATCTTTATGTTATTTATTATGTTTCAATGAATGTGATTTCACAAACAAAAAAGCTTGTACTTTATTTTGAAATGTATATGAGAAATATGAAAATAAATGAAATGAAACTACCTCAATAATAATAATACACACAGCATGCATTAGATTGCACTGTTTTATTTCTCATACAACACCAGCTCTTAAGCCCATTGAAACCAAAATCTAGAACAATTTCCTTACCCTAAACAACTGGCTAATCTTGTGTTTCTTCTCGTCATCCTCCGACCCTTCCCATGATCCTCCAATTCCCATCATGTGACATGTCGCATTATCCAGCACTATTTTTCTGCACCAAAAAGAGAACAGAGGGTCATTTCATGTAACCATCTTAAATACAAGATTGACGACATGACGATGCTGTCGCTGGACTTGTCCGCTAAGTGTTTCACGAAACTTGTTGCGATTTCGAACCTGTCATATCATATTAGAATGCCTTTTCAAGTCAACTTTAAGTTAGTCTAAAGGCAGCTAAAAATGAAAATTGAAATTTATTCTAAAACTTCTTTCTTTATCTTCAAGCTCTCATTTAATTGTACACTTCTTATTGGTGTTAATATAAAAGCATTATACAAGCATACAAATTGTTCTTATAACTTTTAAATGTCTTAACGAGTAAATAAGATAAATATTATTTGTCCATCCATCGGTCTACCATCATTGTCATCATCATCATCGTTATGAGCAACAGCAGATTCGCGCAATAAAACGACAATAGAAAAAAGAAACTTGAAAACTTCCTCACCTTTTATCAATGCCATCCCCTTCATCCAGATGTTCATATGTTATCAGATCCTTGGCATAACATGCTCTGTATTAAAGAAAATAAAACAAATTTATTAGGAAATATTGTGAAAAAAGCTTGTAATATAACGAGGTCTCTTGGTGATATACTGAGTGCTATTTCCATCAAATGCAGTCAGTGTAACAACCGTCCTACTAACATCAGTTTAGTGTATGTCATTTTTTTTCAACATTACTTTGTGTATAAATCAGATGTCCATCTGTGACCAATATGATTGATAGATGTGTTTGCACTCTACACTGTTACTAAACCAACCATCATATTCTCTTTGAAGTCAATTTTAGGACAATCCTATTCTCTACTCTGCCTTAACCTCCAAGTCAACCTAAATCCTGAAATGGTCCATTCTGATATAATAATTAACAAAAATAAAAATAATAATAGTGGGTGTAAAGCACTCATGTCTGTCAGACTATTATTACCACAGCTTTGCATGGCTGCTATTATGGGGCTCTAACATTTCATGGAATTGATTCCTGCCAGGTACTCATTTACCTCATCTGGGTTGAGTGTGGCAAATGTAGATTTGTGTCTTTAATTGCCACAGGACATTAGTGCTGCAGCGGGAATCAAACTGCATACCATGTGATCCACTAGACCAAGACACCTACATATGATGATAATAACATGATTGATGAGTCCAAGCTTACCCACGAAGCATCCATTGCTCTAAGATCTTTGCCAGGATACTGTAGAGAGGGATGGGGGGATATAAGAAGCTACCCTCTGATGCTGGAGTCTGGTAAGTGTGTATTCCTACAGGGTGGTACATGAGACCGGTCTGGTCCTCGTTGGATAACACCTTCTGTTTATGCAAGTAATTGATGGCCTGATAGAGGATGAAACACAAAGGTTTAGTAAAATTAGGACCAAGTGCATTCAGTTACAATTATTTAAAGGGAAATCTAACCTTACAGCAAATTGCTTTGAAAGAAGGCAGAATAATCTGAGAAGCAGCGTGGAGAAAGTTTGAACAAAATTGGACAATCAAAGTAATAAATTCTTGGAAGTTGTATTTAATCATATGGGAATCATTTGGGAATTTCAAATCGACTGAATCAGTAATTGTGTCGTGAGCCAGACAACTCTCCCATTTGTTCAAACACACAAAATTACTAAAATGTCATCTTTTCAATTTGTATTACTCAGGATACACTTTCTTTTTTGAAAGACCTATAATATGTTATCCATATTGTAGCCCTCCAAGGGAGAAGGCGCTTAGAAGAAAAACAGAATTAATATATTTTTAGTATTTGACATACAGGGGAGTTGACCATGAATACGTTGCAATCCATTGACCACATTGCCAATTTAAGATTCGCTTATATATTTAGTTACCTCATATTTTCAACACTCACAAGTTCCTTATTATTTTGTCCTATCTATATTTCAAAATATCTATTTTTCTTTTGTTTTCTGCTTTCACACTAATGAAGTTAATACACAGGTTGGACTACTCTTGAATCCGTTTTTATAATGTAGTTAGCTTGTTCTCATTTGATAGCATCTTCTGTGTATTCCTTGATTGAGTAACACATCATACAAGAGTCACAGGAAGAGTGAGAAGGGGTGATACTTATGTTAGTCTGATGAATACATGCATTTATTATGATAGTTGGTTTGACCATCATCATACAAAAGTCACTTACCATCACAACAGCAAGTTCCATTTCTGGCAAATCTGGGTGACCGTCCAAAAATTCAGCCAAATCCTGCACAAACAAGGGCAATAAAGCAAACTGATTATGTTGTAGAAAGGTACATGTAACTATGGTACATAATGTCTATCCGTGACAACTACATGTTAAGTATAGAAAAAAGGAACAGCTGATCTAGTTTCGCAATCTTTAACTGTTCATTTAATGATTTGAAATGGCAATTTTGAATGGAAAATATGACTTTTCATATTCACTGTTTTCTTGAGAAGTGTAAATTGTTCATGGCTTTAAAACAGATTTTAGAATTATATATTATGATGCATGGGTGTAATTTCAGGTTACAAATACTACTGCAAATTTGATTTGAAAACCTGAAGCATTTACAAGCTATGCAGGGTTAAGTAAGACATTAAAGAACAACTTTGAACAGAAAATCATATTCACAAAGAACAAACTGGATATCAGGAATGCAAGCACAATATTATCATTAAAACCAGGAGCACTGTCTTTCAGTTTTGACTCTTTTTGTTTGTTTAAAGATTCAGGATTCACAGGAAAGAATCCGAAAGAATGTCTTCAACCTATGATAAAGCTAGAAACAAAATGCTCTTCTAAATCTTACCCAATCATTCATGTTAATTTGTATACCTTTAATGGCATTTCATGATTTATTGTCTCTGTGGTTGCTACAGGCTAGCAGCATAATATTTATGTTTTTTTCTTCAAATTAATGTCTCCATAATTTCTCTATTATTACTTCAGTTTCCCCATTTTCAAACTTTTCATTCGAATGTAGGCCTATTCAGGCTACCTTTTTTCAAACCCTTGTTTAAATACTCACAACACCCTTTTCAGTGCATGATACCATTCTAATTATGAAAAAATGCCAAAAGTATGGATGTACATCCTAGTCATATGAAAAGTTGTTTAATTATCTTGATTTTTAGAGGTGCAGGGGTGAATTCTATTAATTCTGTTATTATTTACAACAACCATATTACTATTACATTATTATATTCTTTTATCTCTTCATGCAACTTAACGGGTCATCGACTCAAATGTTAAACTTTTTATTTGCTGCGAAAGCCATTTCTCAATTTTAGACAAATTTGTTCAGTTCGTATTCAATGTGGACATTATTTTCTCATATATGTATTTAGTTAAATCTTTGCATTATTACACATTCTTCATCTATGAAAGTTTGTTTATCATGTTTTTATTATTTCTCAATTCAGCAACTGGCTGCTATGAAAAGATAATCAAACCTTCAGCTCAATTTGATTCATTTTTTGTTAATTGATATTATATTAAGTGCTATCAAAATACACGAGAATTGTGTTTCTACATGGTACATTAAACAAAAAATCACCTCCAACTATAACTTTAACATGTTAAGTATATGAAATTAAATTTGAATCCCTCAGAAAATAGAGTAGTATACTCAACAATCTTTTTGTATTGGACTGAGAGAAGACTTCTATATAACATACATGTACAATGTACCAATTCAAAACTTTTTTTGAAGGGTTATTATGATGGAAAGCTTACAAAATTAGTAGCCTTAGTCATATTGCTTTCTCGCTCCGTCCATGTGGTAGGCTCCTCCACAGGAACCACCGGTCCTCCCCAGCTGTCCTCAATGGTCTACAGAAAACAATATGAAGAGAGAATAAAATGATAATCATTATCATCATGGCGTTCACTCTTTGATGTCATTCAATCTTTTCAGTGAAGATCATATTATATGTCTTGTATCTCAAGATCAATATTATGTGCAATTATAACAATGAAGTTGTGGGGGCAGTGGCCCTTGTGTAGGCATTGCATCCTCAGCCAACAGACGACATCTGACACAACTTTAGCTCTATAAAAATCATGAATAGCAACTAGCAAGTCAGGGTTCTGTGTTGAGCAACAGTTTGGGTCTTGGTCTTGCGTCCTAGCCCAGAGAAATTTTCTGATCTCATTAGGAGCCTAACCTTGTATAGGTGCCATCAAGCTGACCGTGTCTACAGATATTTCTTTATTGCCCAGGTTTCAGGACTATACAGAATTACTTTTTTGACACAGAGAAGGATAATTTAAGTACAATGATAAATGACAAATCCTGTTCTCCTTGGCTCTGCTATCATTTCTCACAACTCACATCAGTGTGCAATTTGTTATACTGTGTTATGTCAGATCAAGAGGTCCACAATATCTCAGAATACTAATACATACCTCTCCATCCATAGACATAATTGTTGGCTCTTCTTCTGCTTCAGATTTCTCCCTTGATGTGGTTACTAGCTCACGATTGTCTAATTTTGGCAATTCTGGCCAATCCTATTAAAATGACAAGGTTCAATGAAATTGATTTTTTTTTTTTTTTGAATATTAAAAAAATATATATAAATGATAATGAAAAAATTCAAATAAAGATACATTTTTTATCCAAGGAAATTCATAGAGTATAAAATGCACTACAAATTTTCAAAATAAGAAGGAATTACGAAGATCACATCCTTTATAGGTATGGCCTACAGTAAAAATGGGAATAGAAAATGATATAAGTCATAGATGTAAACAAAATGATAATGATTACTTATAATTACTCATCAACTTGACTGAAAACCATCAAGTAGAAGAAAAAAAAAATCTTATCTATTTACTTTTTTTAAATAATGAAAAATTGTGTCACTTTTGTTGCAGGTGACTTTTTGCCATTCCATCTACCGGTAATCAATAAACTTTAAGAATAAAATAGATAAAATGACTAATACTCCTATGCACTTACCTCACTTTTTGGGAGATATTGATCTGGGTTAGGCTGTGGTGTAACTCCTCCTACGTACCCTCCTCTCCTGTTTCTGGAGTTTCTGGAACCTTTTTTGTGTTTTTCCTTGATTTTCAGAATAGAAACAAAATACAATGGATGAATTCACAGTGACAACAAAGTGGACCTGCTGCTTTAAGACCTGTCTGGGAATGGAGGATTAATCCCTTATTGATACAAAGGGACACGAGGCATGACAAAAATTATTCTGTACTAAATGAAATTATTCTGTACTAAATGACTTTCAAGACATCATTTGATTTAAAGAATATTTCTTTGACTTACATGTATTTTACTTGGTGGCTCACAAACCACTTCCAGTTCCCAGTCATCAATAATCTGTAGAATTACAAATGAAACATTGATAAACAGAGTGCAAAGATACTTACATAAGTACTTAGGATTAAGAGAAAGTATACACAATACATACATCATGTAAGTTTCCAGCCTAAAATATTTCTGGGAAAAAAAAGGATTTTGATAAATTCCAATCTTTACTAATTCACTGAAAAAATAAAGTACGGTACATAGAACTTGGCAAATCCAAATAATTTGTTCAAACTCTATTCATGGAATACTCTGTTTAAGTACAGGGGGTAAAAAGCTTTTTAATACATATATTTTCACGATGACATTTGTTATTGTTATCAAAAAAATATTTTCGCACTGGGTGAATGGTTTATTCCATTTTCCCTATTGTGCACCAAGCTGGTATGAAATATTCATATACTCAACTTTGCAGATGTTCTTCCACCTTTAATCTTCACTCCTTTGTGCCTTCCGAGGTTCATCTTATCAAGCAAATGTTCAGTGGTCTACAAAATATCTCTTGCTCTATTGAGTTCACACAGATCGTTTAATGGTAACAGGTAGCTTTACTTGCAATACAATGTCCCTTGTTTGATGTACAGGCTGCAGATAGAGTGTTAACAAGTCGAATACTGAATTTTCTCATTTCCTATATGCTTAGTACATGAGCTACATGTTTGTAGATGGTACACATAGGCAATGGGTTAACTGAGCAATTAATGACTATTGAAGAAGAATTAGATATCATGATCGATCCAGATCATTATTAAACCAACTCCACACTGGACACTGTACTTTTTAAGGCTGCTGAACCAAGTTCATTGTAGTACTACTAGTCACATTGTCATGTTACAACATATTTCTATTTTGGAGTGATGAGTGCTCTTTGATATGAAAAAAAAATAAATTGACAATTGACATTTGTGCCCATACACAGACATGCATTAACCCCTGTCGCACGCACAACAGGAGGAGGGGGGGGGGGGGTGGGTTATTAGCTTATTAGTGATTTTCACCAGAGGCAAAAAGTTTTCCCCCGGTTTTTCTTACCTGGACTTAAGTCTTATACAGTTTGATTTACACAATTGAAGATTGGAAAGAAAATAGATCTCATTTTCATATAGTGATATAGTCTAGATCTACTTTAAAAAAAATATAGCTTTCAAAATCATTGTAAAACATCAAAATAAATATAAGGACTTAGTCTACTTTCAGCTAATTTTTCAGTTTTCTTGAAGCTACTGCACGCAAAGAGATCGGCAATAAAACACCAACAGCATTGAGCAACCTCCCCTCACTTACCCGTACAATGTCCTTCAGTCTCTGAATAGAAATAGGGCTAGAGTAGAGCTATAGTATAGTCTATAGAGGCAGAGTCAGTGGAGCTGGAGTCAATGAATGTAGTCTCAGCTCAGCTCAGCTAGTGGAAGTGGAACAATTAACTTTCGATATCAAAGACTGATGAAGCTAGTAGACTCTTAGACCGAAAGCTTCAGTCCCTATAATCATCGGTTGTTCCACTGAGACTACGTCTGGCTCCACTAGACCTCGGTTATAGGGACTGAATGACTGCCTATGCCAGCCTGTGTTGAAGATATTCGGCTAGATTTTAGCCGTTAGGCCCCTCCCACAAACATGACAAACTTGCCACGGCCGTATTGTTATGCCCCCCAAAATCCCCCGAAATGTCATTTTACCTCGTGAATATCCAATTTTGAATTAGGCCTAGGCTATAATACATCGGTTCCACTTACTTACTTGATTGATATAATCCGTTTAATGGTCCCTTTTAAGGAAATTATGGGTCAAAATCGACCTCCATGTTGAAAATCTTGCAAGCCGTTTTAAACTCTCGCTGCCGTCAATCTCATCCCTTCTAGTCTACGCCGAAGGCAAAATGATTATGAAGGAAAAACTGTGATAACGCCATTACGAACGTGTAGATGGCGCACAGTTTTTCCTTCATAATCATTTTGCCTTCGGCGTAGACTAGAAGGGATGAGATTGACGGCAGCGAGAGTTTAAAACGGCTTGCAAGATTTTCAACATGGAGGTCGATTTTGACCCATAATTTCCTTAAAAGGGACCATTAAACGGATTATATCAATCAAGTAAGTAAGTGGAACCGATGTATTATAGCCTAGCCTAATTCAAATTGGATATTCACGAGGTAAAATGACATTTCGGGGGATTTTGGGGGGCATAACAATACGGCCGTGGCAAGTTTGTCATGTTTGTGGGAGGGGCCTAACGGCTAAAATCTAGCCGAATATCTTCAACACAGGCTGGCATAGGCAGTCATTCAGTCCCTATAACCGAGGTCTAGTGGAGCCAGACGTAGTCTCAGTGGAACAACCGATGATTATAGGGACTGAAGCTTTCGGTCTAGTAGACTCTATGCTACATTACAGAGAACATGTTCAGATGGTGCAATGTCAAACTCAGTCCAATTCATGCATTCATCTTCACGAATCGAGAAGGTTCTATACCACATGAAAAACCAAGGCAAATGAATGAGTAATAGGCGCTGAGAAAGTGGCCTCGGCCCGACCGGAGTTCACAGGAACACGCACCCCGACATCCAGGGGCGAAAATAGTCAGCTCGCAGTAGGCTAGTGGAAGGGAAATCATGCAATGCAGTATCGGAAGCAGACAACACTCGGCCTCAGCTCAGTTAGGATTTGACGGAGGCAGCCATAAATTCATTCTAAAATCTCACCTTTTTTACTTGATAATCATGAGGGTGACTCCCAAAAGCTTCCAGTCCAGCTATAATAAGTGTAGAACAAGAGGAATAATCTAGAAATGTAAATACTGAGAGCGTGATGAAATAGTTTGCAAGCCAAGGAGTGCTGTTGCAATCCGGATGTTTACGTTTAGTCGTATTTCAGACGGTCGTGATTACAGGTGAAAGTCTACAAAATGGAATTAAAGTTTTATTTGATATAATATAAACACAAGATATCTTTATTGATCCAAATTCATATTGAATTGAATCATATTGTGTCATAGCAAATTTGTGTGGAGTTATTTCCCTAGTCTGGCCCCTACTAATCCTGAATTGATTAGGCTTGTACCTGAAATGGAGGCAATCTAGTTTTATGGGGGGGGGGGGGAGCTATAGAGGCCTATCCAAATACAGGGATGAAAGTAGCCCATTCCAATGACGTCATAACAAAAAATCTACTTTTAGAATTTCTCAAATTTCTCTTCATTTTCCGAAAGAGTATAACAAATAATGCCCAAGTGTCGAAAACAAATTGAGCATGTTCAGTATTGGCTGAGATATGACCATCTGAAGATATAGATTTCCTATAGGAACTCAGTGTTATTTCGTTCTGGTCTGATCGCGACCAAATCGGGCATGGTTGGTTTAGGAGCTAGGGGAGGATGGGGGGGGGGGGGGGGGGGGGGGGTAAATACAGAACTAGGGGGTAAAACAAAATATTTTTCAATCACCTGTAAGCCATTCCTATGACCTTTGTATAACTAACACAGAAATAGTGGATCTTAGTCAGCTAAGGCTTCTTTTAAGTTGGGAATTGCATCACCAACCCCCACATCAACCCCTTCGACATTTACTAAGGAAAATGTGGCACTCTTCACCAATTAAACCACAAGAATTATTCC